>JAHZMV010003543.1:0-15608 GCA_027743765.1 Coecobrya sp. COE2
TAGCAGATGTTGCTGCGCCCAGTGCTGCCACTCAGCCAGCGGCTGGTGTCGACATTTTTTTGCTTTACGATAGGCCTTTAGTAATCAAGCTGGCTATGGTAAGTACCTACTTTTTGCATCAGGACATCTTGCGAAAACGACTCACGCAAACAAAATCAGAAACTTATTGCTGAATATCTTTCTTTAAAGGCTAGCCCCACGATATATTTATAGATACAAACATATTTATTTATATGCAATTATGTATGATGTATCAATGAAAGGAAGCATGATGTATGACATTGTAGACTTGAAAAAACATTCATAAATTTCTTTCTCAGGATGAGATCAAATGATTATAAATTATAATCATGGTATACATAATATATATATTGCCCTAGATTTTGGCTGTTTCGTGTACACATCGGTATGTATTTATGTATACATAGCAAACAGAAACAGTCTATACGCTTAAATATTTGCTAATCATTTGGTAGGAAACACGATATTCCGGTATATTTAAAATGACATATCGCTTTACCTACAAATATTTTATTTTACCTATATAGACTCAATTAAGTAACTCAGAAATAAAATGAAAACATTTCAATATGGCTCTAAATGTGAAGATTGGGGTAATGGGGAGGAAAGTAAATGTTGGCGAAAGTAGTATTGTTTACTAAACCTTTATATTTACGTACATTGTGCTGTCAAGTTGATCTAAGGTTTTGTATAGTATAGTTGTAAATTGTGCAATTTAGAAGAATTGAATTTTAATTGAAATCTTACACGTCAAAGTTGTTCATATATTTGCATTCAGGAACTAGTTTTCCTGGTTTGGTTATCCAAACTAGTCATGGTTTATTCGGTGTGTTGGACAATTTAGACATGCGGTTAGATGTAAATAATTTACAATCGTGACACTGTAATATATTATATTATTATAATGGTCTTTGTTTAAATGGCATTTAGTAAAAGCTGATCGAGGCAATAAGCATAATGGACGTTATTGATAGAGTAACGGTTACAAAGACAGGTAAAGACTTCCTAAAACGCTACGCAATGAAAGTGGAACCGACAGTGGGCCAGATGCTACTACAGGATTTCAACAGTAGCACCTAGTAAATGTGTTGGAATACAAGATACCCATTACCTAACCATATTTATTTTATGGTGATTATCATCTTTCTATTTACTTTTGTCAGGGGAAAGAAGAGCTCCCTTAATTTTCTTTCCTTCTATACATCGTTCATCTAATTTATGCGTTTAAAAAATCCATGTTCATTAACAAACGTATTCACATTTATTCATTCATCCATATTCCAAGGTTTTATCAAGCAATCTGTTTCTTTTGTATATCATTCGCTTCCGCTTGGAAACGATTCCAGTAACATCGATTCCAAAACCTTGCTTGTTCTACAGAAGAGTTACATAACTCTATCTCCATTCTGTATCAGCATTAACCAAAACCCTTGGACTTTATTATACCCTTCCGTATGAGTAAACATTAAATGATTGAAGTGTACCTGAAATTCATAATCAGATATATTTGTAAAGCTCAATGTTTAAACCGCCATACGAAACTAGTTAACTACAATGATTGACATGCACGTAGTTGCAAACTATATATGTATAAAAGTATTCAGTATAAACGGCTATGGATTTCAGTTGCCTACAAATTGATCGATATGCTCTAAATTAATCCAGATTTCAATAGGTGCTAAATATTTCCTGCTTTGTATATTCGGTTTCCTTTGCGTACATTCTCCAAGTTCTTTTTTTCTTCCATTGTCTAATTTCCTTAGTTCAACCCTCTCCCCGGACAGTTGAGAAATACATACGTACACAGCTTTGTTGTGCATGTGAACAAATATTTGCGGTTAAAAAGCAAAGCGAACCTACGTACGTTGTATATAGAACATACGCAGAGCGAACTGCGGTGTCGTTCTAAAACAGCATTCGAATGACATTAGCACTCAAACCGAACCAACATTCAAAGTTTGCAATTTCAGAAAAGATGACGATGCTGCTCCGGAGCTGAATAAGGGAAGATTATAATAACTCACTTGATTCCATGTTTACTAACGGATATCAGTTGCATTGTATGTATGTATACTTATTATTGCATAATATCTATGATGTAAGTCAGTGTACCTTCTAACAAGCCAAAAATCAACTTCCCACATTTCTGTTGTGATTTGCAGGGATTGTAACTGTATATCAAGCTTTCGTTAAGTAAAGCCAGGCTTTCTGGCTTCTCTGCTCTAGTTATCGGTTCTGCCGTCGTGAATGAATTGCAAGCAGTGGTTGCTTCCAAGTTTTATATCTACCCATGTGCACAGAATGTTTTCATTATCCAATACCCATCAAGCGCGTATTTTTCAGAAACGTTGTTTATGCTCTTTCACTATAACTTTACAGCTTGCTTTTCTTCTCCCAAAGGAACTGTGTACACAAAACACTTTTGTGTATGGATTGTGTTGTGTGCACGTTGGTGTGCGTAGTGAATGGTTTGAGAATTTCTGAATAAATGCACACGTAAATCCATGAGTAATATTGCGGAACGAAGAAGAAGAGTTTTAGTTTGTGTTTAGTCATCGTTGTAAAGTTGTACTCTAATAGAGCGATAAAACGACACAGAGAACCTGTGTTTGCTTGCATGCCCAACTGTATTTGATATTGCTGTTTTCTGTTCATGATGATGTGAAGTAAGTTGTTCAAATACAACCGAGGAGAATGGGGCAAAAGCAAGTCAGTGAGCTAAGCTAGTAATGGAGAAAGAAAGAGAAGTGCTTCTGGTAGGGAAAATATAGATGACGAAGAAGAAAGCAAATGGAACGAAATATGGACGAGTTGGCTCTGTGTTGTCGTGTCACTCTTTGTGTGAACATCAGTCACTCTCTCTCTCTTTCTCGCCTTTCCTCATCTTGCTCGCTCAACTGACGAAAACGACGAAAGCTACTACTTTTTTATTTATTTAGTAGCTTGTTGCACTCTACAAGTTGTAGCATTTCATGCATTCACAAATCCACAACGATCTTCTATCATCATCATCAAGAAGAATAAGTACAAGTGCTTCAGCATTCCTCTCTAGATGGGTATGTTTGAACATATACCTACTAAACAGCCAAAATTCGCTTAAGAAAAGGAGCAGGAACGTCAGTCAGGTTACAGTTTACATCTGTCGCACTTGTACAGAATACATTCGTTATTGTTTGTGTGTCTTGTTCGGTTGATGGTTGGTTCTGGTGAGTAAAGTTATAAAAGAACGTCTATCGTAATTTAGAAAGAGTATATCCCTCACATCATAGAACATCACGATACCAAATCACTAACAGTCTTACTAACTTTATCAATCCTGGCTAAGGATTCCTGAGTAATTCTACGTGCTGTATAATTCATGTATTTCAATTTACGTTTATTAAAGTTAATGAAGAACGACGTTGGTAGTTCCGAATAAATGGAATGAAGACACACGGTATGACGGTGAGGCTTTCTCGATTATTAATGCATATAAAATAAATTGCTATTGTTGTCTCTGTCTGTTTGTTGTCTTAAAGAAGTAATGTCATTTTTGGCATACCCACAAACAACCTTGTCATATATGCTGTATATATTATTACCTACTTCAGTTGTTTGTGTTCCATTTTATTTTCCATGCACCATGTTAGTAAAATTGAGTGGAAGCCTGGAAGGGCATATGAAAAAAAATTGTTTCAGTAACAACTTCATCTGAACAAGTAATCTGTTTCCGGAAATTCAGTTTCCGTTCTTTTAGTGGCTCATTCATGTCAACTATTTGTCCTTCTACCAATAAAACATTATTGTCCTTCAATTCACCACTTGATAGGCATTCCATTATTGCTACTCATTTCCTTTCAAATAAAAGCTTCCCAATTTTTTACAAGTTTCCACTTGTTATCACAACAAATAACAACAGAGAACTGACATGTACATAAAAATGATTTCTTTCATTTTTTCTCATAAATAACAAGACACGCGGATTACGATGATATGTGGCTTTCACCTGGCATCCTTTTTACTTGTGAAACTCACTTGCGCTATTGTCAGATAAGATTAATATCACAACACTCATTTGTAAGCTTATAAAAATGCTATACATATTGTTAACCTTGTCGTATTTTCTCTCCCTTTTGAAATTCCCATTTATTTTAGTAAGTCAAATGAGCTACATATTTAGATTATCTATGCAATCTCTTTGTGAATGAGCATCATCTGAATATACGATACGTCTATTATTTACTTGAAGCTTGGTTAAGAAATGTAACAAAAACTTTGAAAAGAAACGTTAAGTACCATACAGAAGGTTACATGTACATTTGGCAAGAACCTGGCGCAAACTTTTTATCTCCGATTTCGCTGAAAATTTGCAGGATAATAGAGTTTGATGCGCTGATTACGAATCTGCAATTTGTAGCCGATTTCATTGATCGGTTTTTAAAATCAATTAACGTTTAACACTAAAAACAAATTAAACGTTAATTGATTTTAAAAACCGATTAATGAAATCGGTTTCCAATTGCAGATTCGTAATCAGCATATCAAAATCTATTATCCTGCAAATTTTCAGCAAAATCGGAGGCAAAAAGTTTGCGCCAGGTTCGTGCCAAATGTACATGTAACCTTCTTTACTTAAAGTATGTCGTTGTGCTAAAAGTAAACTGAAGAAATAGTTTTAAAGGAGCATCTTTATTGCTTTTTCATTTGTTATTAAGTTGTGTTTCACATACAAGGTATATATAATATATTTTGGAGGTGATATAAAACGGTATTATTATTAAGTGATTGGGGGTAGTCACTGCCACTGTTGTATGTTGTTTAGAGTTGTTGGAGTCCTTGGGTTGATTGCGGGATTGCATTGAAGCAGAATTCATTTCTTTGTTAGAACGTAAGGAGCGTTCGCAGTGTAGTCATTTTAAGTTTCCAGATTTTGTCCATGCTGTTTTCATTTCGTTTGTATAATGCCAAAAAATATGCTTTCAGCGATTCATTTGTAAAGTGATATTACATTACGGCTTTGTCAGAGAAAGCATATCTTAACAAAAGGCGTAATCACCCTCAGGATAAATTTACAGCATTTTGTAAATCCCTATACATAATATGCAATGAGGATTGGGGATACAGGTCAGGAGTTCAAAAGCAAGAAAATATATCTAAATATAACTTTAGTTTTTATTTCTCGATGAATAAAACTTACCTGTAAAGGGGAAAGAAATAATTTGTGACTATTTATTTAATACTTCGCAGAAGTCTAGACAGTATCAAACCTAGGAATTGCTTGTTTTCTTACTTTATTGCGTTTGTGGTAGTTCAAGAAAGCATTTGTCAATCTACCCCAACCTCATTGCTCACTATCTTATGTCATTTCCACCTAGGTTCCTTCCAAGCTTCAGATAATTTTGTACTAATAGAGGTGATACCTCTAGCTCTGTGCCCTTTGCTTTATGGCTTTTTTAATCTGAAGCTTCTACCCACGTATCAAGAAACACCATCACGAACATTTTCAAATACTTAATCTTGGGAAATTACATAATAAGATACATTCACTCACTAATATCTTGCCATCAATATATGCATATATGTATGTATGTATCATTATCAATCTAGAAAGATTAAGGTTGCGCTATAATAGTTGTTAATAGCAAGGAGCAAATTGGTAGACGTCGGATGGCTCAAGAGATTATATTATTTTACCAGCCTTTATTTTATTGTTTGTAGTTTGTACTTTAACTCCTATATAATATCTTTCCAGTATACTGAGCCGCGAGATCGAGGCTCCTACTATAATCATTATCAAGTTTACAAGTTGTTCCTCCAATGGAAACATCTGGAATTCTTTGGCATGAATGTCAAACTATACTTTCTTTGGAAAGTTTAAAGATACTTTTACTTGCCACGTATAACCCGAAAAGGCCTTATAATTGATCATTATGATGTTTCACGTAAGCTGTTAAATAATAGAGAAAGGGAATGAGAAAAAATAAAAGAAAGTTTGCATTATCAGTTCTAGCGAAATTAAAAGAATTTTACGTAACTGTTACAGACAATATATTCATTATACAAAGAAACCTTTGTAGTGGGCCGGACATTCATACATTCATCAGTACAAATATAAAATGTATTTGGTAGCGATCATGATTTTCATATACTTATGGACACCGTTGAATATATGTAGTAGTTTTCGTGAATTACAGCATTTGCCCTTGACTTCTTGTGCTGCATACCCACATTAGTTACATAACACGATACAGAAACTTCACGTGCACTCTTTTCCCCACCTTCACTTGCTAGATATACACAATGTGGCTTTTGAGTTGAATCACAACAATACGGCTTACCATGCTTTCATGGTCGACCGGACAGGACTTCAATGTATCATATAACCACCCAACCCAACCTTATTATTATTCATTGCTTTGCCGTTGTATTTGTAAAAATATACATACATAACTAAACATTTGAACCTCTTTTGAATTGCAGCATGTATTGAATTTATCCCATTTTTGTTTTGTAATCATATAACTGCATACGATTTCCAACATTACTATTTTGACCAACTCGAAATATTTTTCATTTACGTGCTTGTCAGAGGACTCGGTTGTAGTCAAATCATTACAGCAGCCGAACTATAAAAACGCAGTAATTATAAAAGTGCACATTTCACTATAATACCATATTAAAACATATACATAAATACACGTAACATTGAATATGTTTGTTCTTACACACCGAGAGTATACGGGCGAGATTAATAGGTTTAGTGATGGATCATAATAGGTGAAGAAATAAACCTATGCAGGGAAATGATTTTAGGACAGTTATATGATCCTTAAAGCACAAACTATTGAACTTTCCTTCCGGCTAAGAACCACCTTTTCCACGTTACAGTCAAAGTTTATCTGTGTTATTATTTTTCGTTCTCTTCGTTCTCCGTAGTTTTTAGATTTCGAAACGTAACTAACTACTTTTCACTATAATGAAATGCAGTATACCGAAAAAGTCCTAAAATGTAAAATCATTTTGAAAGTCATTGTTTACGAAACAAAGATATCTCTACAACTTTTTTGGTATCTTAATCTTTTTTGGTATACACACTTTTGAATTAGTTTTGGTTTAAATCTTTCTGTTTCTTTTTGTTCACTTCCTTTCAACTTACCAAAATTTGTTTTCATGCTACATATGAAAATGAAACTCAAAGGGAAGCAATGTTTTATTTGTTTTCACGCTATTAGTGATTAAATGTAACCTATTTTCTAATAAACAACACAATTTATAGTATACATTATGTTCCTTATGTACAGAAAACGTGAACCAATTAGTTCTTCGAGTCATGAGGCCTTAGATTTTTCTCCACTGCATAAAGTTGAACATTTTAACGTCTTCTGCATAGTGTAAATGAATACTATTCATAGTGTGAGCTATTATAGCGTCCAAGCTTCTTATCCAGTGACAAAAACAAGGTCTCTCTTCAAAATTAGTCTGCATGGAATAATAATAGAAATGACTACATCAAAACGGTAAATCACAAACAATGCTAAGTATCCAGAACAAAAATTTCTTTTTACATAAAAGTATCTCCTCATGGACATGGAGAAAACAAACAAGATAATATATTATGTTCAGTGTTGCAACTTCTAGAGAGAGAGACCTACACAAATACAATACATGGTACGTATTCATAACTAACTGTTACATTTTTATAGATAGTTAAGGCCAGTTTATGCCGAAATATGTACTTTTTAATTTTTAACATTATTGCATAAAGGTCAAACAATAAAATAAGTCAAATGAAATAATAGTGAAATCAAGTTATAATACTGAGAGAGAGAGAGAGAGAGTTTTCTTGTATTACATAGTTACCTATATCCATTCTCTTCTCGGTTCCTCTTTGTAAAAAGTGGATACAAGGATAAAAACAAAATCACAAAATCATCAAATTTCATTTCGAAGTATTTATAATAAAGATGAATGAACAGGAATTAATTATTCTTTTGGCAGAATTGATAATAATTGAAGGAAATTAATTACATGTGTCTACATAAGTGGAACTTCATTCAAAAGGAGAGGTGGGTAGATACACGAAGAACATATTTAATTTAGATTTTGTTTTTCAGAAGTCTTACACTACACATTTTGTTTCCATTGTTGTAATACTCTCAAACGCATTCTGTTCACATAAAACTATTATTATAACTGAAGTACTTGCGTCATCCATCATCAAGCATAATAGTGTAAACTGTAGCGTGTGGCGGTACAAGGTAATACAACACCTTACCTTGGACTGGGCATTTATTCTCACCGATCCCGTATCAAAGGAGACGCCTCCCGCAATGCCTATTTATGCCTGAAGCCTTAGTACTTCAAATGATAAATGTGACTCAAACGTCACATTCCAAAAGAAGGCATTATTCGAAAGGAGGCAAACATACAAAAAGAGCGCATTCAACAAAACTGAGTAATAAATAGAAATATAATATAATAACGAGAAAACATTTTCTGCTCGTGGATTTGGATTCAAACAGTCGCCGTTTACAATTACCTATTGCACGTGAATTAATCGAAGAGTAATGTTACTTATTACAACTATTTCCCTTTATACGCTTCAGCGGTCCTTCAATCAATCCGAGACGTCGTGAGACATAATAGGTATAGAAGTACTGAGAAATTCAAGTGTAGTGCCAACAAAAACAACGTGTTTCTTTCAAAGGGTCATCAAACCGTAAAAACGATCAACGACAGTTTACGAAAATATATGGTTTAAGAAAGGGTCTATATCAGCATAAAGAAACGAATAGCATTTTTTCCATCTTCAAAAAATGTTAGTATACTTAAAATTAATGAGAAACAGTTAAAAGTGTATTTCGTATAGCCTTTGATGTTTCTGATTGATCATTAGTTGTATTTACGTAATAAGTTTCTTATTGCTAAACTATGAGTACATGCAAACAGCTAGAAACAATATAAACAGACATATATATATATATGCTAGTAGTTTATAATTCGGAGTATTACCTTGTATTTTTGTGCATGAACATAATATTATAACATCCCGAAGAAAATGAAATTGGAGTGCATACTTAATTGATACCTTCATTAAAGAAAGTTCTTTTTTAAGATACATAAATCCAACTCATTTTTTATAAGGTTGAAATCATCAAACAATGAAATGCTATAAATGGAGAGAATATTATCTGCTATAGAACGAACACGAACAAAGAAATGTTTTTCACAAAGACTCAGTTCAACGCTTATGCGTTAAAACTAATTCAGTCACTTCAAAAGATAAAAAATATACGAAGGTGAAGCAAATGAACATCTACTTAAGTAGTAAATGACAAGCCCACACAGTAAAAAAGTAGCGAAAGCTACAAGAAAGCTAAAAATTCAGATTAAATCGATGCGCGTGCTTCTAACAGATACTTGCTTCCAGTACACCCTTCACTGTACTCTGCAATATTTTGTTGAAATGGATCGTCAAAAGGTTTGATTTTGCGGACAGACAAACATATAAGTGCATGTAAAATCAGTAACCTTTTCGCAAACCCTTCGATTTGAAATAATAACTCATCCAGCCCATGACAAGCAATTCATGTATTTAAATTTAAACGTACATTTATACATAGGCACAAGAGAAAGAAATCTAGTTCTCTAGAAAGGTACAGGTTTATTAAGTTATGCTATCCAGGCAAGACACGAAGAGCAGATCAGTTAATAATCCTTTTAATTATTCCATGCAGGAATGAAGTTTAATGTAACTGCATGTTCCAGAGTTGTTGTTCAGACTGAGAGAAAAGAAAATAGGAAAGAGAATGAAAACAGTACATAATACTATATTTCAGCTACTAGAGGATGATATACTTATTTTTATACTACATTTCATGTTTTCACTTTACACTTTCGCTTTGATTGTGAACCATTCCCCGTTACTTTTTCTCTCCCTGCCATTAAGCAGCCCAACATGTGCTCATATTAGGATGGATATGCTAAAATAAAATTTTCCCTAGTAATTACAGCAGAAGTGAAACGGAAGATTTTGTTTGTACACTTGCTTTCTCCATAGTCTTTCCATCACTCCGCTGCCTTCTCACATATTATATTCTCCTGTACATCATTACTGTGATGATTATCAACATTCGTGGTGGTGGTGGTTCATGGTGGTCTGCATGATTGACTGTTTTTAAAAGGGAAAAAACGTGGTTGTGTAACTGACACAATCAACATTTGATGTCTGAAGAAAAATATGCGGGGAAGAGTAAACTTTAAAATAAAATAGATTTAGTGGCTAATGGAGAGAAAAGTGAGTGCGGGTTTTGGAGAGAACCCTTTTATCTGTAACCTTTCTGATAACTTCAAACGCGTAAAATTACTTTTACTCGACAGCTATTTTTGCTAAAAGCTTTAAACAAGCGTTTAGGATATTTGCATCAAGGCTACTAATGACGTGTGTATTTATAGAATTTAGCGGCTACCGTGAAATATTTTCTTATGCATTAGCTGTGATTTTAACCAAATGCTTTTATAAAAGCAAAAGTGCATAACATTAACAATTCATGCTCACCCTGAGCACTTTCACACTATGAAACTTTTTTCGTACAGTAATTTACATTTTTTATTTATCAATAGAATTTGAGCTGGGAAAACTTAATTTAAAAAGGAATTCATAGAATTAAACGTCAGGAGAAAGCAGAGTTGAGAATATGAATTTCTATGCATACATGCACGGTTTGTATTTTTAATATGGATGGTTACCGACGTCTGTTTATATATATTCCGCGTTTAAGAAACTTCCGTCAAACTTTCATCAAGAGTTTTAATTGGAATAATGACAATACTTTCTCCAAGAAAGTTTTCTGTGTACATAGAAGCGCGTTTATAAATGGATGGTATGCACGTGTCATTTTAAATGAAATGAGAAAACATTGTTTTATTTTATTACACTCAAACACACACGTTAGCTTGATTGCCTGGAGGATACGTCCAGAATTATTATCGTATGTTAAATGAGTAGTATAATATGTGTGTTACACAATATGTGTGTTGAAATGTTTTATTATTGTCTTTGCATGTTTACATTAAGCTGCTAAAATCTGCATGATATTTTGGCCACTCTATTCGCTGCGATTCCTATATTTTAATGACATAAAGACAACGGCAATAATATCGTCAAATCGGCATTGCTCCTGCTGTAATAAAGTTAAATGTTATTGTGTAAAACAGTACATATAAATACACAAGCATAGAATTATTGAAGTGTGACCCGTACTCAATTTTTCCATTCAATTTTGTAAAGGATCGACTCACTCAGCCATACTAATTCTTGGATTAAAACTTTCCCCGGGCATTTTTGAGTAAATGATATGGGACTTTCGAATAAATGAAAGCATCGAGAACTATTGTTCAGCTTTCTCCTGGATTAAATTGGGAAGAAGAGGAATATCAGCACAAATCTATCGTCCAAAAACTTTCCCCACGCTACGCCGCCATTGTGAAAACGATGAATGGGAGGAACAAGTAAGTTGCCTAGAACTTGAATAATTTACACAAGATTTACAAGCCGAGCAATTTATGAAATTAGATCCCTATTTTCTCCAAAGTTGGCAAATCAATATTTCAAAAGCTTTCTAAAATTATCTGCGTTTATATTAATTCAATGATTTCAACAGTCCTGGACAGAATCAACAACTACTGAAGCTACCAGCATGAAACGTCGTAATCTACAATGATCAATTTAATTCAACCGTCTCACTTAACTCTACCAACTTTTCGATGAAATCTTGAAATATGTGATGCATGGTTAGTTAGTACATAATTTGTGAAACAGCAAAGTGAAAATAAAAAGGCAATATCCAAAAATATAACATTGACTATGAAACCGAAGTGAAAGTGACAACTGTTGCTGCTACTGATACTGTTACCTAATAGATACCTATCTACCTCTGAAAGCTAACTTTATATATATAATATTTTATGGCCTTTTCCGCATGAAATTTCAAATGGTAACACATATTGCTTGATTGTATCTTGTTTATTTACAGTGGACGCAGGTTACAGAATTGTTGTGTTTCGTAACATTTTAAACTATTTTGGTCAATAAGGGAATTCTCTGCTTATGCTTTATCACAGAAATTACGGGAAAAACTTGAGTTGAACTAGAAACGATGTTTTGAAGTTTGAAAACAAACTTTCTCCCCAGCGAGCCAATAATAGTTTTATTTCGACACAAAAAAATAAAATGTTGGCTACCTACCACCGACAAACAAAAATTGAGTAAATTGATTTCGAAGTTGGATAAATCATCTTGCCACTTTTGATGAAAGTAGCATTGGATCATCGTTTTCCTTGCTATTTATTACTTCTTCTCATGTTTACTTTCACCTTATACCTCATTTTTAGAGTAGTTTCATTCCTACCCTTTCCGGTCGACATGGACAGATTACTGTTTCGTTGAAAAGGACTAGTAAAGCATCTGTTGTGTCTACTGGAGTGAATCAAGTGGATGGATGCATCCTGAAAACCAGACATTTAGTTGACAAGTGGAAATACCACGTTGCAAATAGAGAGATATCCAAGTGTACACGTAGATGTTAAATTTTTTTAAAGAAGCAACATCTTGTAGTAGCAGGCATTGGCTTTTTTAAAGAGGAAAGTCAACAAAAAACGTTCAAGTGAATAGAGTATCAAGGAGCAGAGCCCATTTTTCATATCTCTCTCTAAGAACTTGTTTCATCATCCCTGGGATTTTTTCTCGGAGATGAACGATATCATTTTTAAGTCTTCCTAGGATATCGCTAACTTCTACAAAAAAAGCTTGTTTCGTTGCATCAACAAAGCTATTCATCTCAACGCGGTTTGCCACAATGTATCTCCTTTTTCTCCTTATGTTCTCCACTCAAATCGTATTCATAGCCCAGGTGGACTGTGATAGAAACTCTTACAAAAACCGCATAACGACCACAACGACGACGACGACAACTACAGAGTCACCAGATGCGAGCCAACCAGGGAAAATCAAGCAAACATTTGAGGGGTCAGAGCACAGGTGAGTATGAAAACCCAATGCAACAGATTTGCTTACCGTAGCCAGCTGAGATTTTTAACGTAACGTTATATTAATATTTCTTATTAATACATTTCTCAGAGAATAAAGGGCTAAAAAAGTCTAGATGAATTCAAAACAATTACCGATATTGATATATATTCATGTGCCTAGCTGACATAATATTTTGATGCCATTTTTATTGTAATGTCAAAGTTGAAGTATCTAAGCAAGCGAACATTTAATATCTTTCATCCTTTGTAGTGCGTTCTCAAGATTTCCCCGTTAAACCTATCGAAGCGCAAAATAATGAATGCATTGCTTTTCCACTTTTTGAAAGGCAAGAACAAACGCCAGGAAATAGCAAACACTGGCTCATGCAAAAGCAGAAAGCAAACATTTTACTGAAGAAAGCGTATACACCTGGAGAAAGCACTGAACGCAAGTTGTTGCAGGAAGATGGATTGCGAAATAGTTTTTTAAGTCTATAAAGTATGTATTACGGTGAAAATGTTTTTAAAAAACTGGAATTGGTAAACCTTCCCCTGGGAGTTTTTCTAGTGTATTTCTACTTTCTTGTTCACGTGTATTCAATGCATGAACGGTTCGTGCGTGACGTAAAATGCATATATGTATATAGATTCAATGAATGAGCTGCTCACCATGCTGCAACAAAGCAATAAATATATTGAATATAGGTTACCCCACCGCTCAACAACAGTGAATAGTTTGGTTTGTAGTTTCTTATTTTTCCGATGAAGCGTTCCCTTCAGATTCGCCGACACACAGCCACCAATTCATCCCTTCTCGCATAATAGATTATATAAGTGCGCACTTGTGGGAGAAAAGAAAAAGGTGATGGGTCTCACACGTTGATATCAAACATGTGAAAGTAACGAACATAAAAAATTCAGCGGAAATCCACCAATTTTCACATATTATTTGAACTGTGTGGATAAAAGTAGATATCTATATTATTTATTTATTTTCACATTAGGTGAGCTTAGGAAACATTTGAGTAGAACGCTCATCATGATCATCTCAATTTCTCCTACTGTGTGGTACTTTCACTCCAAGCAAATGGACCCCAACCAGGTTGCACGTGTTTACTCTGACTCTCGACAATAATAATATGAGCTTAGAAACGACTTTTAGTTTCACTAAACTGAAAATCTTTAGCAATGTACTATAATCAATAGAATCATTCAACGCAGGCTTCATTTATGTATCTATCTTTACCCACAGACTTGGTAGGACTGGAGTGTTTACTAGATTTGCTGCAGACTATTGCTAATCATTTGTACTTGTTGATGCATGTGTAGCTTTCGCTGTTCACCAATCCCAAACCAGGATTCTTTTACCTAGCTAATTCCTCTCTTCGGTTTACCAATGTTGAAAAATGCTTTTGAAATGGGTCACGTTAAGTGTTCGGGAAACAAGTACATGAAATTTTACTTTCAAAGAATTTAACTTGTATTTCCATATTTGGCCAAACAACAAAAATTAATTGAGTAGGTTACGATCAATTTCCGTGTATTTTTCGACAAATAGAAGGAATTCCAAGAAAAAATATCAGTTGGAGCGCATACTTAAACTTTACGTGTGCTTATCACATGCATGAGTAACAAAAAGCACTTTCTCCCAAAACTTTGATCATTTTCTGCTTTCTCTCCATGTATATTAGATCCATCAAATTTCTAATTTCCGTTTGCTCATGGATTTTTAGAATCCTCTTATATTTATTTTTACCCTTTATAAGATTTGGCATAGGAAAATTAAATCTATGTCGTTACCTGACTATAGCTTATATCAACCTACTTAAAATGAGCGGCCTCAAACGAAATAGTGGTGAAAATAATGCGGTAGAATAATTAAATATTACTACATTTCTAGTATCAATGTGTAGGTATGTTAAATGGACAGTTTGTATGGACCCATAGTTGAACATTTTTCATAGCAAATAAAAATGCGTGCATTAAATATTATGTGGTTAAGCATAAAATAATATATAAATTTGGAATGGTGAAAACGGAGGTGAATAGGGGGCAGAGCTATGCATTTATTGTTCATTGTGGTCTATATTGCATGTCATTAGTAATGGAAATGCTTAGAGAATGTGTACTTTTACTATTTTACTACTTGCCCGGAGCATAAACCGGTAGAAGTTATATGAACATATCAATGAGGTAAGTGGTGTGGTGACTTTGGTGACTAGACCCAAGAATATCTACCCATCAAGGTACACTGTCGATCACCGCTATTCCCGATCACCGCTTTTTAAATCTTTTTCTTAACAATGGGGATTATCTTTTAGAAAACAATGGCAAAAAATGTAAAGGCTTAAGTAGTATTTAGGTAGTCTCATACATTTATAAGTCGAGCTTGCAAGTACAGTAACAACATGGATAATATAGAACATACTAATGCTGTTATTATGAATGAGCTTGACCACAGTAAAAATTATGCTACATTACCTATTCATAATACAAGTAATGTATGTTTGACATTTAATTATTCATTATATTAAACTGTGCTATATGGATACATGCAATTAACAAATTTAATAAATGCA
>JAHZMV010003544.1:0-11539 GCA_027743765.1 Coecobrya sp. COE2
TTAGGCTTTATAACCAAACTTTTACAGTTAATCCCTCGCCCACTCACACAACCGTCAGAAAAGTTTTCTTTACAATTTATATAAGACTTGTGCCAATTTACTTACACCCAACAGAACAATTCATGCAACCGTCAGAAAATTCAATATAATGGGAAATCCGGCACCTTAAACAGTCACATCTTTTAGCATTCCTCCCACATTTAATTAATTCCAACAACTGTCATATTATATCATCTGCTGAATAGCTTGTCAATCTTGTCATAATATTCCCGAAAATTCGGGTTCCAAAAATGGAACTAGATTCATATACACAGACAAAGAGCATTAAACTTTACTTTAACGTAAACCATGCAAAGCAGCACTTAAAAACAGCGTTCACTGTCACGTTGATGGTGTGGGTGGATGTGTGACGTTTATTCTCAATTTAACGGTAAATTGAGATTAAATTGGCGTTTTTAGCGTTTGCTGAGTACTTACATGTGACAGGTGATAGCTCTCAGAAAAACAAAAACAGCTTCACTTTTGTTGTCTGTCAGACGGAGCGAGCACGGTAGTCTTACCGCCACACTTTACTTAAAAGCAGCCCACCATCCAACACCTCTATAATCCAACAACGAGATACACTCATATAGCCAGCCACACTTGAGTGGTGGTTGAACAAAGAATGAGGCAAGATGCTATATATTGAATATTGACACCTACACCTTATCAACTATCTATGTATAATATGAAGGTGTTAGATAATAATGGCGATGGTATCGGCTTCTCTACCGTTAACGTTAACCATACTGTGAGCCATGAGTCCAAGAAAAAAATCTTATGAAATGACAACGTGAGATTAAAGTTACATACATAACTGCAGGAATGTATGCTTTTTCCTGTGAGGATTGCCCAATTTAACTGAAAACTAATAGTTATTGGTAAGGAGAAAAGTAAAATGAGCCGTCTGGAGGCCAGAGGTCCTTGACCAAACCATACACCCAAGGTGGGCGTTGCAAAGTGGTTTCTGGAGTGGTTGCTGTGAAATGAACTAACAGAATGACAGTTCATCCAAAGTTAATCCTACTTATTACATAGGTTTTTTTCCAGGTAACATGATATTTTGTTAAGTGGGGAGATTTCCTTTGTCGACGGTTCTGCCATCATTGCCAATACATATGGGAAAGGGTTCAATTAAAGATTCAATCAGTTGCATAATCTATTTGAATAATATGCTGTTACTATAAAGAAGGCTCAAGAATAGTGGGAGAAGCTCATCAGTTGACAGACATGGAATGGAAAGTTTAATTGGTCGAGATTGTCACAATAGTACCGTTTCTAGTTTCATATAGGTAGATAATTATATGTGTATTATGCAGTGTTCCGTCCACAATATAAAAAATGCTTATTCGTTCGAATGAAGAAGATTACTTTTTCTCGTTCACAAGTGAGAATTCTACACTTGTGATGAGTAAAAATCAGGTTTTAATGGGGCACTGATCCTTGCCACTTTAGGCGAATCTTTTAAATTCTTTTAACGGATTATTTATAAAGTAGAATAAAGATAAAAAGGAATTCAAGGACATAGGATTACCTATTGTCGGGGTGTACTAGGATGTGAGGCTACAGGCTACAAGTTAAATATTTCTTATACATACAATGTGGACATGGACAATTATGAACTAAATTTCGATACGTCATACTAAAAGAGTGGCTGATTTGAATAACTTCCTCTAACCTTACCCAACTAACAACTTTTTGAGTTTGGAGGGTCATTTGGAGCGGTCGAAGGGACAGGATAAAACGAGCGCACAACGAATAACTTAGTTTTGATATTACATAATACTACCTGAAAACTAACGTTTAGTAGTTGTTTTTAAATTTTGCCGTTTCATATGAAATGCAATATTGTAGGTAAAAGTTTGTGTTGTTGCTAAAATGCCCTGTCGTAATAGGAATATGACAAAGGGAACAATAAATACCCTTCTTGGGAATTACCTTTTTGAATATTTGTGCATAAATGTATAAAATATACGTGTGATCACTAATCGAAAGCAGTATTCAAGTAAACTGTTGTGAAATGCATTGTATTGTGTTGTGTAACACTAATATCCAGAAAATCTTACACGGGTATTTGGGCATAAATACAATATTTCAGGTTACGAAAAGGGTTGCCAACCAAGAGTGCAAATTGAAACGATGCAAAGTGTGAAGAAAATAGAAGTTCAAAGCGAGAGAGTCGAATTTGTCTGTTGACCTTCACCGATAAAGGATTTGGATAGGTTAATAACGCTTGAACTACAATGTAAAATTCACTTCTAAACTGACAATGGGTAAATGTAATATTAGCTACACAAAAAGTGGAGTTGTATTGTAATTTTATGAATTTTTGTCATATTTACAACGGAAAATATGCAATAACGTTACACGATCAGACACAGGACTCATCTCTCGCTCGGGCCGAGATAGTAAAGAAGTTAGCCGAGAAAGGGAAGAGAAATAACTTTCCGTACTTTTACACATGAGCCTTCATCGGCCTTCATCGCATTTATGCAAACGGGAAAGTTAAATTTATTCAATAATTTTTGTATATGAGTAAAAGGCTTATGACAACCCGTTTACACAAAGGTAGAACTGGATGGTGCTGATGTATTCATGAAACCGTATAATTTATAGATCTTTTGCATGCTGCAAAATATTTACTTTTATGAGCACACTTCTACCGGGTACCACTGTACCACCCTGCGTTTTCGGTATAAGGATGATCCTTTCAAGAGATAAATAAATGCATATATTTTGGTTAGAGACAATAATAAAAACGAATTGATTGAAGTAGACTAATGGAAGGAGAATATAATGGAATTAGTTAATAAAGTAGTCCCCAGGGAAGAAAGTCGGGGGAGAAAATCTTCGTGGGTGTACATACTTACGCTGAACAAGCAATGAAGAAGTGAACAAAAAGCCTAGAAAACTGAACATGGCATTATCATGAATGTATACTACATTACTATTACTATTGTGCACACTCGTTCCCTATTTTTCTGAACTGAATGGCTGTGTAAATATTAATGCCAAGTCAATGCTTTTTCCTAAATTGAAGCTATTTAAGTTAAAGTTTACACGATCAGTCAGACGAATATAATACTCATGTAATTTACAGAATACTACTACCCGTACATTTTCTAGTGTGTATGTATTTACAATGTGAAAAATAATAAAAACAAAAGTGTACTTAACTTGCTATTAATAATATAATATGCTACAAACAAATTGTATCAATACTTGATATCATTGCAGTGGATGCCGAAAACTAAATGTATATTGGGTATGGAAAATGCGTGCGTATGTGATTCTGTTCGTCTGGTTATGACAAAAAAATAATAAATCGGTTATATGCTATGTTATATTATGCTGTTGTCATTGATTATGCTGGTGAATATTTCTGCCATAAAAAGGAAAATTTCTGTTGCACTAAGGAAGAGCGATAACTGCTCTGGAGTGTACCAGAAGTAAAACAGTAGTTACACACATATGATATAGTAAAGTGATTGAGATTAAGACTACCCGCTGTTTCAAAGTTATTGCACTTCAGCTCAGTAAGCAGACCTCAACCGTATTAACTCTCTCGCGTACTCAACATCACTACTGATCCAGTAGACGGAAACCCGTTGCTACTTTCTGATGAAGAGAGTTGATAGGCATCTCCAATTTATTTCCATTTTCTCTTGTCTGTCTGACAATCCATAAATACAGAATGGGTCCATTATTTTGTACATCTGTTTGAATGACTGCGTATGTTTTGTAAAAAGGGAAAGTGCTTGTATTTAAAAACTAACAAAAATAAAAACGCTGCTCACTGCCCTGCTCGATATTCGTTTGAATGGAACCTACGGAACCACTCACGGTGCCAGTCCAACAATAAACTGGCTTCATTTCACTGCCACTGATGCCTTCAAGATAAACTCTATAAATAGCGTTTGTGCTTTCCTTCCATTTATATGCTATTGCGCTTTAGCCTTGTAGTTTAACTTCGAAATTGCCCATATGATGTACAAATATTATTTAGTGATATGGGCACCATGAATAACAATATTTCTCTAACGCCATCCATCTCCCTTTCCCTTAAAATTTATTTCATGGATACTCCTCCGTCCTTTCTTGCCAACTCTTCATCATCATCGTCATAAGCCATTGCACAAAGCCAAAATAGGGTTAGTGTAGCATCCGTTTTTATTAGTGAATGCGATGGACAAAATTGGTGTTCGGAAATGTATTACATGATAATGGTAGTACAAAATCTGGCATGTATTACATAATATGTAGTTAGTAAGGTATACTTTGTTTTTGGTACGCAGTAAATAAAATACAAACGGTTGGCCAAAACTCCACATAACTGAACATGTATGCATGAATGGAACAAATTTAACTTGGTCTTTTCTCTTTCTTGGCTTATTTTTTAAATGCCCAGGATGGACAAAGTTGGAAATTTCCAACAAAAGTGAACGAGCAGTAAATTATAATATGAAGTGATTTTGCAGTAATGTATTTCATATCCACCATAGCATATACCTTGTGTGCCAGACCTAAACCCACTTTCGTTATGCCATGGCCATAACCTTTTCTGTCGGTCGGTGTACCCTTTAAGTCATCTTGATCATTACTCATTTTCGTTCTTGAGCGCTCACTAGTTCACAAAAACAATCTATGCAAATGAGCAAAAAAAGCGGAAAAGGATGCCTGGAAACCAAACAATTGGGCTAGACAATATTATACAAAAGCTCTATTCTCTTTACTGATGAATAGACCGACATTGGTTTATTTCACTACTACAAGATTGTTGATAAAACTGCGGCTTTTGAAACGTGGTATTTTGTTCACTTACATTTGTTTTCATCTTCTCTTTCCCTTTCGTTTATGAATGAATTCTGAATGAGCTGTTTATTTTAAATGCGTTATCACACAAATTACATACTATTATCAACAAACTTTGCGTGTGTGTGTTTGGCATTTCTACTATAATATGTACCTATGTACATACATGCGTGCTACTACTACCGATATACGCACTACTTGATTTAATTTTCACTTTAAACGCAATATTATTATCTGAGTAAATCGTTTTAATGTAATCTGACTCGGTGGTGTCTTGTCCATCTGTCCTTCTGCTTTTGCTCCATTACTTACCTAAATCGAGCCTGAGAATTGAGGGAGCAAAATTGGGATATTTTTGTTCATCTATTCATGCGTGCATACGTATATATAAATACATAGTCATCGTCCTCAGTCCTCACATCAATTCCACACACATGGCTCCCTACTGCCACCCTCCTTCGTCCAATGTGCTAAGTTTGGGCAGGGTTGACGGATGGTGGTGTGAGTTTGGTAGATGATGCCTAGAAAGAAATTTGGAAATTCACAATATTTTTTTGGTCGACCGTAGGTATTATAGAGTATACAATCCTTAATAATAAGCAGAGCTATGAATAAGTTTATATCGGTTCAAGACCAATAACAGACTTGAAATTGTAAATAATTCTACGAACTCAGTTCAGTTGAGTTTCCTGTGCCTTTTTTAATGACAAATGGCACGTACACACACAAACCATGAATGATGATGATATGATGTTACGATTCCTAGAAAGAAATCGAATAATTGTGTTGGTTCATATTGCTGCAACTTTCTACTGCCACTACAAGCACGATCCGCAAAACTGTTTTCCACTTGTAAACCATTGAATATTATATTTATAGGTTTTGTGCAGTGATATGAAATACAAAATAGGACATTTACTGCCACAATTGCAAACTCTGTGTCGTATCTGCTCCATCAAAATCTCAAATTTTCTACTCTTTACGTTATTAGAAAATAAATGGTTCAATGAGCTTTCCTACCTTTTTCCCCACTCTCCGGCAGAAACGGAAAAATTGGAAACCTTTTATAATACATCAAACTATATAAAATATACATACTAGCTGTTTCCTTCTCTCATTCTCTGGTGGCAAACGATGAATTATGATGTATGTACAAACTAAATGCACCCCTTATAATACTCTTTCCCCAAACAAAATAAGCCGTTTTGATGCTTTAGTATTAACGCAGAATTTCGAAGTAATAATATATGATGGTGATACTGTACCTTGGAACTAGACTTCATGTAATAAGCACCAACCCTATTTTCGGGAGATTTCCCCTCAAGCCTGATTGTGCAGTGTGCGCCAAACAATCCCATTCATCCTCATTTATTAGTTTCTCCCGTTTCCTTGTATTTCTATTTGTTTCTTCATGAATTTTTCTCAAATTTCCCATTTACCTCCGCAGACATAGTATAATATCACTCAGCTTTATGAACACATCAAAAATTGCTGAGTCTATTTTGGACCGAATACATTGTGTGGGGATACAAATACAACATACAACAAACACTACAAAGGAACAAAAGAAGAGATTATTATTCACTACTATTCTAATAATTCCAGCGAGGCAAGAATGCGACAGCATACTTCAGAGCATATTATATAGATATCATATCTTAGATGCTGGAAAACCTCATTAAAACTATACAATAATGTGATTTTTCTACCTTGCCTTCGTAGCTTTTACTTCAACCACCACCACCTTTTTGTGTTTGACAGATACTCTCAGGCAGCATGTATTTTGTTTTGATCTGATTCTATCTAGCGTTTCGTCGAAAAGCACATACTTAGTTCTTCAATAAAAATGGAAAATGATGTATGAATGGAGCTGGGATGGAGATGAATGGGAAGATTTTCCTGTCTTTTGTTGCACGATTATTATTAAGGAAACAGGAAGCATGTTCTGGTGACTAGTACTCATAGATAAGATGATACTGGTACTTATCTTTTTACATACGATTCCCATAAAAAGGCCAAATATGTACATATAGGATTTTCACATTGTCGAATACCTATTTTACTACAGCTTTCTTTGAAAGCGGTTACGAGAGTTGAGAGAAAATAAGGAAGAGCTTTACCGTTTCCTCAGTCGTCAATCGTTATTTTGTCCTTGTCGTGTCGTCATGCTACTTCTCCGGCTCCTATTTTCCTGCCATTTCCCTTTGCTAACTGGTACGTTGACAGATACAATTTATGAAGTTCAGGTTCAAAACATTTGAAAGAAGCAGAGTACTTATCCATATTAGTAAAAGACTCACATAAAATTCTTTTTAAAGTTGGTGTTATTCTATTTGCGGCATTGGGGGTACTATCACTACCCGGTGTTCCAAAGAAACGCTACTCCACATCATTGCATTGTACAAGTCTTGTGTTGATGTTGTAATAGTTTTACTGTTTTTACGATAATTTAAACCGCTTTTTACCAAATTGTCGAGAGGGAAGAGTAAGGCTCCCTTCTGTGCTCTCACATGAGAATAATATACAGGCTGAGTTACTTTTTTCTCTCCTCAATTTCATTACTTATAGGTTTGCAGTAGTAATTTGTTAGTTCTTCGACTAACTTGCCCTTTTATTATTATGCGTGTTTGGCAGGCAAACGCAAAAACCCATAAAAAATGTTTCCAACCCTCTTCATCCACCAAGAACAACTATTACCAAGTTTTCATGAGAAGAAGAAAAGCGGAAAAAATTTGCTTTTGCTTTGGTTTCTTTATGCTACAAACAACAGCTCTAAAAGAGCAAATGTGTGTATTTTTGAGAATTCCTAGTAATTCCTCCCCGAAATTTTCTCCACCACTGTGTTTCCATTCACCTACTATAACTAGAAAAAAAGTAATACTTTTAACTTTACTACTTCCTTTGCTGCGTACGGTGTGCGTGCTTCTTGTAAACATCCCCAACTTTTTTCAGACAAGGCAAGAGAGAGAGAGAGATAACGATGATAGTAAGTGGAGGAAGGCGTAGTAGGTAAGGATATGGATGGAATGATGTAATAAGTTTTGTTTGATGATTGCGTATTTCACCGTGCGTTTGTTGCGGTACGTTACTTACTATTACTAACTACTACTAAAAGTTGAACGGAAAAGAAAAGAATGAAAAGAGGGTCGTAAATCGTACCGTAGCGATGGTTTGGAGCAGTAGTAAAACCAAGCCAAAGAGATTTGTAAGTGGGTACATATTATATGAACCGATATGGGTACATACTACCTTACTTCCTTGCAGTAGCTTTGCTTGGATTTTTGTAGAATTCCCTGCCTTTCATCATAAACATGACCATTCTCTTCTGCTGCTCTGTGTGAAGTTGGCTTAGACCCGGTAGTTGGTAAGTTATTATGATGATATATAGCGCTATAAATGTACGCATACAAAACAATATGACATGATATGAAAACTTTTAAAGACAAGAGAGAAAAGAACTCCCTTCTACACACCCGTCTCTCTGCAGACAGACAGCTTTTTCCCAGCTTAACGCTAACTAAACTTCCATGAGTGTTTTTATATTATGCTCCCATTACATAATGGAATATGCGACGAGTGACGGTGCTTACTGCTGCTGATGATCCATTTTCTCGTTTCCTTTTCAAGAATTATACACCAAAGTCCTTCCTTTGTGATACCCACATATCCTTTTGTTGGCATTTGGCTTAAGTCTGTCTACAGCGACGACGAGGAGTCTAGTTCCATGAAACGGTCCGGATGGAACTGCCTTTACTGGATTGAGATGAAAGAAGAGTGGGATGACGATGATGCTTCAATCTTGGCTACAAACTCTTCCTTGTTGATGTCCCTACGTATCTCGAGTTATCCATCCATTCAGTCCTCGTCTCTTTGGCACGCTTCATTCCTCCCTTCCTATATACACTGGTGTGCTTATCCGGCTGTCATTATTACAAATGTTTGGCTCTGGTTCATGTACGGGGTTTATGTATATACCCAAACAAAATCCCAATCCAATATACTTACATTTCTAGGGACAGAATAAACTTTTTTTTCTTTTTGTGGTGGTGGTGTGTATACTGTATTGCGTATACCACATTCTACGCATTAAGGAAGGCCGTTGTATTTTTACGATAATGCTTGTTCCTCTCCTCAATACATAGTAATTTTCTCTATCTCGGCACTCTGAACCATTCCATCTCGTTCTCCGTATTTTTTCTATTGCATTGCTTTCATTCTCTGACAAGTTTCTGTCGTGTGCATACGTATGCATGTGTGGAGTGCGTAAGATTTTTTCTTTTGACTTTTCTCTTCTGCCGACTGTCAATAAAACAAAGCTAGTGGTTGTGCATTAGAGTTGCAATGATAGTGCAGTGTAGTTTTTGTTGCTGACATTGGCATTGGAATAGCAAGTGAATAGAATACTACGATAAGTGAAGAGAAGGTAAGGTTGGTCCTGGTTGTGCCTTCCGGTACAATAACATTCATTGTCTCTTATTTGTCTATCTTTTTGCCATTGTATGTGTAGTGCATCTTTTGTTCTTGCGTTTGCGTTTGCTTTTTAATAAAATGCATTTTCCCTGTTGATTTGTATTCTGTTGCTGTGTGAAGACACCGCTGCTAGTCGTACTCATGACCGCACGAAATTACTCCTTTTCTCCCATTTTGACAAGATATATTTGTATAGCAAAAGTAAGTGAACTATGAGATGGGGAAAATGTTCTTTAGTGCCTTCCTATGTTTAGCCAACAAATGAAATACGAGTTGTATTACAGAAACGAGACTACATCAACAGTCATCCTAATCGATCTTCATTCGAGTTCACTTTTTCTTGTGTACCGTGTCCAACTGTTTGAATGAATGAGTGATTACTGAGTTGTGTTGACGTTGTTGTGTGATGAGATGAAAGATAAAAAGTAAAGGGAGGTCTGTTGACAGAAAAAAAATGGAGAAGAAAATGTTCTTTTAAAAATGTATAGGAAAAAAGGAGGAACAAGGGGGAGTGGGTGAGTAAATTGTAAACTAACACGAAAATTGCTACCTTTCCTCCTTCCCCGCATTTCTTTTACAATAATGATCACATTGAGATTGTATATCATAAATATTAAACCAGAGAAACTTCTAGGATTCATAGTAAATCTAAACTTTTCTCTCTACACATCAACAAGAGGAAAAAGCAATCAGAGCAACGCTCAGAATTTGAGGAAACCTGATATGACTAGGGCATAGAAATGACTATGAAATTTCACCTTTCTTCTTGTAACCTTCTCTTGTACATAAAGTATTCCATTTCATTTTAATATATTTTATACTCGCTCGTCTGCAAGTTGAATTGCTTGTTTGAACACAGTGTGTCCGTTTGAATGATACTTGTCTGATATTATTGTGCCTTTTGTGAGCAAACGATTGCTTTCTATCATTCCGTACGATCCTACATACTATTTTTTAAAGCATGTAGGTGGGTAGGTAGGTAAATCCACGAGAAAGCAAAAGAGCAAATGAGATTTTATGGAGGAGACGCAAAAGTTTTTTTATAGTACGCCCTGTATAGAATATGTTTATTTCTTATTGTTGTCGGTCTTAGGGTATGGTTAAACAACATCAAAAAGAGCACGTTTATATATTATGTATACACGTATGCATATAATCTGCGTGGTTTTCCAGATTTAAACAAAGTTATTATGTTCATAGAAGTGTACTGAACGGTGAATCCAATCAAAGATATGCGATTGAGTATATAGGATTGAGCATCACTGGGTATTTTTTATACATTCATCATTTCTACACACACGCGGCCTTGAATAACTCTCCGCTTTGATGATTTCGACAAATTTCCTAATTCATAATAAAGAATAGGTATTTACGTTATTTGTTAAAAGTATTAGACGAAATCCGATACTTGTTTAGATAGTAAAATAATTTGTTTTGATGTGCTCGTATAAGTTCAGATAGTGGAACGAAAGTGGGAAAACTATTCTTATGTAAAATGTTGGAAAGACGATAGCATCTTGGTATATTTTGCTTTGGTTGTTTGTCCGTCCATCTGCATTTAGCATCAATCAAGGTTAAACACTCTTCATTATCAGA
This sequence comes from Coecobrya sp. COE2, assembly GCA_027743765.1. Taxonomy (NCBI): domain Eukaryota; kingdom Metazoa; phylum Arthropoda; class Collembola; order Entomobryomorpha; family Entomobryidae; genus Coecobrya; species Coecobrya sp. COE2. The sequence goes on from JAHZMV010003544.1 coordinate 10,918, forward strand.
GCATTTTTTTATCTTTATTTTCTTAATACACCGACAAAACACTTGACCGGGGGAAAAGAAATAAGTTTTATGGAAGAAATCAGTTTGTTCTATACTCCTCAGGAAGTGGGTAGTTTTGAACCATTACATTTCAAGTGTATATTTAGTAGGAAAGTACCCTGTCGTGTCCAAGTAATTATGGTTCAATTTCTTGCTATTCTAGACTAGAATTTCTAGTTATTTTGCGACTGTTTGCAATGAGTTAGGTCTACTCTGCATCATCTAAATTCCCATAATTTTAGAACTCAGATCGCTATTTGTGAAAATACAACTGTAGTTATGAAATATCTAATTAGCTATTTCTGCTTTTCTTGTTTCGTATTCGTTGGATAAGATTTACATGAATATGTCGTTATAACCCTAATGCGTGGGCATTTGTTTTTGTACCACTTTATGTGGATTGACCAATTTCTAGGTATTCTTATATAATCAAAACTTGTTTTGCGACAGATTTCTATTTATAGCATAGTTTATCTATTAAACTGACAATAGAGGAAGTCCATTTCAATTAGGAAATCAAATGTAACGACGATTTAAAAATTAAAAACTAATGTCACCGTCGTATTCCTCATAAAAAATTAAG
>JAHZMV010003545.1:0-17408 GCA_027743765.1 Coecobrya sp. COE2
TCTGTGGTGTTTTACTCGCGTCACCTGCATGATCACCAACATCATCCAGATCCAACCGCCTATACTAAACAACATTGTATCATATTTCTTCTTACGAATGTGACGTAAAAGATGATGCTTCATCCATCCCTTGCACGCAGGAAATATGGCCAACCAAAATAATGATAATACATATTATTATAATAATAATCAAGAATCGAAATATGAGCAAAGAAATCAGAGTATGTAAACTAGACAGTCTACGGAAAATAATGGTGTTTGCCCGCATCAAAATCCAGGCAAAACTTGTTAAAAAATTGAATGAAAGGGCACGGTGCAAAAACAGCCTACCAGGCATGGCAGCATAATATGTTTCAACGGACATTTGATGATGTGATGACTGTAAACTACGTGCCTGCATGGTTTTTATGAGGATTCCCCATGAAAAATATGATTATGGTTATACAGTCAGTGGAGCTCTAATGGTTTAAAGCTGGAAATGGATAAAAGGAGGCGGCTTAAAGCGACAGTGCCGCACACACACCGCTGAAGAATTCTGTGATTTAATGATGAACATTTCCACTATTTTGCATGCCCATTTCTACTGACTATAATAAAATAGCTCCAGCACTTACCACCATACAGGTAGGCAATGGATTTGGTTTTATACGGCATAATATCATCCACCCCACAATGTCTGCATCATAAATGTGATTCATACAGGTATACCAATAATAGAACATTCAACATTATAATATATATTATGGTAGTGGTAGTATGAAGTCGTTTTCTTCGTAAAGTCGTAACTATCATTGAAGCAAAATATTCCGACGTTTATTGTTATTACCTATATGCAAGTAACTGCTATTTTCGCATATATATAGCTGAAAATACTAATTTATAATCCAATGTTGCTCTGTTATAAAATACAACATTAGAGCTATGAATTGTTAGTTATTAACTATAAACTATACTATGGCTTGTGGTTTTTTAGATATCAAAGCCATTTGTTCATTGCTCTATCATAGCATTCACAAGTCTATGCAGATTTCAGAGGCAATAACTAGCCCACAAGGCAATAGAAGAAATATCTAAAAAATTATAAACAAGCTATCTATAGAGAAATATACACTATACTCTTTCAAAGCTGAAAATAGCGATACGTAATTTAATTGCAGATAAAAATCACCTAATACATATTTTAAAATAGGGTAATGTCTTTTACTGCGTAGATGTTACAACAGTAAACTACAATATATTTTTACATTAAGTTCATTCAACGTATCCCGAGATAGAATATTAATCAGTGGTATAGCAGATTCTCCGATATTCCAAGGCCTAAATTAGGACGCCTAACTCCTTTTACATTTTCTGTATTGCATATAATATTGTAGATATTCATATTTGTGTAAGTAGTACTCAATTACACGTGTGCATGATGGATCAAAATTGGATACTTAAATAAAAACTTCATACTTGAACTATTTTTCCAGAACATTTTACAAAACTTGAAAAACTACATATGTAGTTTATAGTTTATAACATATTCCGATTGCATTTTATTTTTCTCCTATTACCAGTCCTAAGGTCTAAATTATCATTAGGTTGTGTAATAAGCGTCGTGCATGCAATAGCATTTATGTCTATTATCAACAGTAATAAATCAAACAACCGAAAAATGGAAAGTTAGCGAAAGCAAAAGCTGATGTTAATTGGCCGAAGCATTCATTATCTGACACTATGTCCAGGAAATGCCATTGATAAGGTGGTGTTTCCTACACACTCAAAACTCGTGTGCAGACAAACACAAACGGAGGGACAGAAATATTTGCATATATGGTATGTTTCGTTGTTTAATAATGCTCAGAAATTCAAATTAGGACCAGAATTTAGGTATAACTATTTTAGTCGAAATGAAACAAAATGACACAGGAAAATCAATCATGTTTATGAGGGATGTGCACGATCACTACTGAACGTTGTATCAACTCAACAGTCGTACTACTTATAAATTTTATTTTATACTAGTGTTCTATTATAATAGGTATATCACATTTGTAGGGAAAGCGAAATTATTCCTTGTACCCATAATGTTCCTTCCATCTCAGCAAAAACCTTAACAAACAACAGCGTTACAGTGAGATATAGGTATAGGCATACATTCGCAGTTTGTACAATATATTTGCCTAAGCATGAATTCCCTCTCCGGAATTTCATAAAATAAATGCGGAGAAGGAAATGATGCGTATCCATATACGAGTAAAGCATACAACAAAGTTTTGCCAATAAAGGGAAATCGATGCTGCTCATAGAAAACATATGCTTGTGTGTGTGTCACAGAGGAGCTTCGTTGACTCAGTTTTTTACCATTTTTATAGCAATCTTTTTTTGCATGACTGCCGTTACATGCTGTTCCTGTTTGGACTTATTTACGATCATTATATTATGCTATATTTAGGCATGTATAATAGTGAGTATCATTCTTTTGGATCTATTAATATAATGCCAATCCCCATCTATTTTCAAAATAATGGCGCTTGAAACACATACGCAACATACTCTCACTTTTATTTATACTTCTCATTGGCTAAACAATACACTGTAACTCTTCTTTTACTTCTACATTCCCTTGTCGGTTAAAAAAATTAAAGTCAAATGAATGCCTTCTTCGTGTCAGTAAATCGGTAGCTTGGGATTTTCAAATTCCACCAGCGCACTATTTCACCACCAATTCTATCTTCATCAGAGAAATAGCAAGAGAACCAAGTGAAAGCACCAAAATATAGAATGACTGCTCGATTGAGTCACGTTACAATAAATTCTTGCTCAAGAAATGTGCTGTCCTTCTAGCTTTCCCCATTGCCATTTTCAAGCATAAATATTCCACTGTTCTCAACACAACTCTTACTTGAGATTTTCCGTGATTCTCATTTCGGTCTTGTCAGACGAACATTGAGAAAGTCATGCAATTGTTAGTTTTTGTTTGTCTTTTGTCTCACATGCTCTATCAAACAATAAAACAATAAAGACTTATTGTATGTTTTGTTAACGGGAATAGAGACGAAGACAAAACTGGTTGGTTGGACGGGAAAGAGGACAGCATGTGAAGTACTGTCTTAAACAAAATGAGCCGCCGAGACCGCATGGTGAAAGCTAGTAATTTCAGTATGTCAGCCTTTATGTGACTTCTGTTCTCTACCACTATCAAGGTTTTTAGCATTCCAAAGTAGCATTGCATTGCACCATGAGTAGTTGGCACAACGAAATGAAACTATTTCTATTCTAATTTCAAATATAATATTGTGTATGTATTCTTTTCATCGACTTGTTACCTCATGTGCATAATAGATACCTACGTTAGGTTGTTGTTCTTAAGAATTACTTTTGCAACCGCCACCGTCAGCCACAGTAACATCCTCTCCTTTTCCGTCACTTGCCGTTGTTTTTATATTTTATGCTTCGTGCTTCTATTTACCTCATTTTCAAATAGTGCACCTCCTTTCTTTTATTCTACCAAAAGACTCTTATATTGCCATTGCTTCCTTCCCCATATTTCGCAGTTCCACTCTCCCTCACTGAACAAGTTTTGGTTTGCGGTTTTGGTCTGCTTTGATCGCATGAAATATCACTTGTTTACTGCTACCAATGGTGCACCTTCTGCTCTAGAGTAATATCATTATATTGTGCATGGTTATGTGAATATACACACTCCAAACATATTTATTTCTCAACATTGAGTATCATTTCGTTTTTCACCTCTTATTTTCCTGGTTCGCTGTTTGTGAGACCGCATTTATGACCCAATTTTCTCTCTCCACGATTTCGACCTCAACACTTCTACAGATGTACTTTTCTTATGCTTCTTGTTATGAACATTTCAGACTTTTAGTTTAGATATGTACCTACAGTGCGTTGGCTACACACTTTCACTATTTCGATTTTGTTTTACCTTCTTATCTATGCTCATGATCCCGCTATAATTTTTACGGAAGGAAGAGAAACAACTTGGTCATTTATTCCGTTTACTGTCCTCGAGTCCTCGTATGTGTATGCGAGGGAAGTACACTCTTTCAAGTACACTTTTTTTCTGTAACCGAAAACTTTTTTATTTACGTTCAGAACAGAAGCGCCTTTGTGTTTATACTTTGTAGCGACCTTAGTTAGCGCCTGTATTAATATGTGCAGGTAGAATCCCCAGAACTTGAAGTAGGTATATTTTTTCCAACTGTGAAAAAACTTGGTTCATTTACTTCTCCCTTACTTTCACCTTCTTTCATACACGGGAAAGTACTAAAATGGGACAAGACAGACGGAGCACAAATTGTGCACAATGAATTGTGTGCTTCCTGCTTAGGTTGGTGTATGCTCATATAGCGGGGGTGCTTTGTACGTAAAAAAATAAATTGTAAGCGTTATTCACAGGCGCTTCACATGCACATATTTGACTAGAAGGCGTGGTGCAGATCTGCCTTGTCGTTTTAGTATCGAGCTCTTAAACAAAAATATGTACTAGAAACAGAGAGACCTTTTGTGTTCATCCCGTGCTCTTTCATCATGTCACTTTACGTACAGCGTACCTGGCAAATCCGGAAGACAAAATAAACTTTGACTGTTGCTGTTATGTTTCTTCTGTTTCGTTTGCTGATGCATACATTAATAGTTGAATAGGTGTTCCTGGAAAAAGTAGTACCGGTAAATGGAGGCAGCCAAGTCTGCCTTTCATACAAAAACTTCTCAGTCGGTCAAAAACTATAAAAACTACATAATCTAAAAAGAATTTTATATAAGCTCGATGTTCACAACTGTGTGCAGCAATGCTTACGACAATATTTTTCTCCCTGTTCGTTTATTTTGTATGTTTGCCATGTGATAAGTAGCTAACAAACAATGTGAACCTGAAAAGAAAACTTGTTTGCAGTGGAATAAGTACAAAAGAACACTTTTGTACTTTCTGTTAACAGATATATGAGCCTATTATATGTAGTTGGAAAGCATTTCTCATGTAGGTACATAAATAAGGTCATGCGTTTATACTGTAGCTAACTGCCAAGAGTACCAGTCGGATTACTTATGTATATCCACAGTGACATACCACAAGTAAATTGCATAAAAGTACGGAAATAGTATTTTGTGCCTGTTCCCTCTCAAATTAAATGCGTAAGTTCTTCCCTCTGTGACAACTTAAATAATTGAAGATCTTTTATTCTGTCACCGAAAAATGGAAGAGAGATTTTATATAGGGCCTATATATTTAATGTACACCCATACTTTCACCAGTTATGCATGTTTGTCTGAGTGTACATACTAGTAGAAGAGCTTGGAAGAGTAAGAAAAGCCACATAATCCTGTGAGCAGCCGGGTAACCACTTATTGGCTCACCTTGTTTCTTCGTCAGCAAGTTAAGTAGCTCTCATCTCAAGAGAAGAGATAGTGTAAACAAAAGAACAATTTTTATACTCTATACGACATCATACAGCAGTCAAGCCAGTCACCCACAAACTATATGTACATATGTCCTTATGCCACCATGTATATTATCGTATATTATCTGTGTATAAACACGATTACATTCATTTTCTGCACATATGTATGTTATTCTCTCAAACACAAAAATTCTTTTTTAGTTGAGCCTCCAGTCATCTCCTCTCCAAAATAATGGAAAAACATGTCGGCTGACAATCCTCACTAATATATTTAGATTGCTCCTTTTGTATATTGAAAATTGGGTCTTCGTGTGTGACACATACATAACCATCCCTTCTTTCCATGTACAATTTGGAAAGAATTGTGAAAATTATTGTGAAAACTGTAGAGAAAATGGAATTTGTGTTCAATATGTTAACACATGACATCTATTGATTGTGCCATTAGATCCACATTCCTCATAAAGTGGTTTCCATTTAAACTATTTATGGATTCAGCTATATATTCGGTTCAATGGTGGATTCGTGATACTCCCATCACAAACATCAGTTCCATAATATACTACAATAGCCACAAACCAAATAGCCTTTACCCGCACTTTTTTTCCTATTTTCCAAAATTGCATATATTTTCAGCTTATCTTGTCTGTCTGTATGCCTAACATGTAAGAAAAGAACTCAAGAGCAGGAGTAGAAGTTGGCTCATCTCCTTACTTATTTCCTCTTCTTCTTTTCCCCTGATCGCGTTTTCCTTTTCTATTTTCCCACTGACATCTAAAGAGGAAGAGGAAGCTACCGCAAAAGAAAAAAAGTCTGTTGCAGCTTCTACTCTTCATCTCATCGTACCATGCACGTGGGGCTTTCGTACATACAAACAAGGCAATTCATTTTAGAACCAAAACTACATATATATAGCATTTAAGATGGATCCTACGTATTATGTGTAATAATGGGATGCTGTCTTTTGCTCACTTCAATTGACACTAGCACTTCTTCCATCACCCACAGCACCACTTTTTCTACTGAAAAGAAGATGCTGATGCTTTAGGCAGGTATGCTTTGGCTGGGTATTATTACATCCACCTATTTTGCTTATGTTTATAGTTATATACGTAGTTTTTATTATTATCCCTCGCTTTTGCTGCTACCATTACTTATCCAACATATTGTGAGCATGAATATAATGATATATACTATGCATGTATCTGGGCCCTCTGCTGGCTCGACAACTTGTCTTACAAGACAGCTCAACTTTTCATAGGATCAATGAGGCATTATCGACTTACTTTTTTCTTTTTTCTGTGTTTTAAAGAAGAAGAAGCCAGCAAGCTATTTACCTTCTTTATGTGCCCTTAAGGGGAAAGAGAAAAACAGCAAAGGAGCCCCTTTTATTTCTTTTTCTCTCTGTTTTACTTGGTTCTAGTTTTGAATTACAGAGCATTACATACATACCTGTACTCGTATGGATAAAACGAGAACTTGGGGAAACGAGCTAAATGGAAAATGGAAATGTGTAACTTAAGTTGTTGTAATAAGTAAGATTTGTTCGTGAAAAGCAAATAAGCGAATTTTTCAGACAACTTCTTTCCCTCCTTTTACTCCATAATATTATCTCTGTTCACAAAAGCATATTGTCGAGCTTGCGTAATGTAACTCGAACTAGCACTACATAAATCTATTGGCTGTACGAAACTACGAAACAAATCTTGTGTAAAGTACAACTTCACCAGTTTCATTCCAAAACACTAAAACTACACACTTACACACACATATACAATAGAATTGTACACATAATAACAGTAATAGTAATAAAAGAGGCTAAAAAGTAAGTGGAGAAAGCAGTAAAAAAGAAAGTTAAAGGATGCATAGCCTCCTTAGCCATCTGCGTGAACTACGATTTTTTGTGAACGTAAGCGCAAATTGAAGCCTGCATATTTGAAACTTTCGACGAGAAAAAAAGTGCAGAAAAGTCTTAATGGATATGGAAAAGAGGCACGACAGAAGAAGAGTGTGTATGTAGGTATATGCGTCATATAACTTGCGTTCTTATGACTTTGGCAAAGAATAGCATGTCTGCATGCATGCACATAATAGACTTTTTTGCGACCCATCACATCATCGTACCAACACCACCAAACAACTCGGAGCCTTCAAATAATATTGTAGACCTGTAGGAAGGAAGTACATTTGAATTGTTCTGAAATGCCTTTTGTGGTTCTTAGTTCTCGGCACTTGGTTTTTGATATGCATATGGAATTTGAGAGATTGTATGCATGTTAAAAATAGCCTTGTATCTTTTCAATTCCTTTTTTGGAACGTTTTCCCCAAGCGGGAAATTCCTTCCGTCTGACTACGCTGAGGTCTAGTGAAATATTTATGTGGATCTTGTGGATGTGTATATGTGCTGCTTTAAAAAAAGTAGGTAGTATTGGCTTTAAAACAACGATAAAATGAAGTATGCGAAAAAAAAAGAAAGGTTAAGGGAAAGAAGATGATCATATTTGTTCATTCAGCTTTTGTGTACAAAGCCGATAGGGACTTGTGCAGCTATATGCTAATGCTACAAAATTCAGTGTTATCGCTTTTTTACTTTAAGGATGGAAAGTTTACTTTTGTATTTTGTACGATGAGTGGGGTTACTTTGTTCTCCGAGGGAGACAGAGGACGTGGATGTACATATCGTATGTCGTCGCCACTTTTCAAACGTACTAACAAGTTTAGTTATCCGATCTACGTAGATGGAACTGGACCAGACCCATTTTGTGAAAAGGGACCAAAGTGAAGATTCTTTTTGCATTATCTTTCTCTTTCGTATGCAAAATTCTTTTACAAGTTGTCACAAGTTAAAACGTTTGAGACAAAAAATTCAGAGAATGTGACTAGTATAATTTTCGCAAAGAGAATAAACTAAGGACCCAGTCCAGCTTGCTTAGATAACATCTAAAAAAGTAGCGGAAGCAGGCTAGTCTTCTTTTAGTTTAAATAAAGGACGGCATATTTTCATTTTGTTGACAACAGATAATGGGAAAAGGTGTCGATGCAGTGGTGAAGAGTTGGTCAAGTAGTCCATATTTGCTCAATTGGACGGACAAACAGCAATATAATAAAATCAGCTATGGATAGACGCAATATTCTATAGACGTAGATGAAGTACTTGGTGTTTTTATTATAATGCATAATTCCGAGAACCGATTTTGGTAATGATAATATTATAGACATACTTTTTTAAGTTTAAGACTTGGAAATGTTTTGCAAAATATTGTTTGCATCTGTATGAATGCGACGCGACCATGTGTTACATACTTTATACGCAACTAACGAAACAGAAAACAAAAAGTTTGAAAAGTGGAGACAAGCTCGATCATCTTGCGTAAAAACATGCTTCCTTTAAAAGATAAAGCTAACCACTGCAGAGTGTGTAAACAGTCATTTAGAACAAAGCTTTTAAGATACTCTTACCGATTCTGTTTTTTGTTGTTTTCTTGGCACGCTTGTAAGAATAGTTTGTCTACGAATACTAACAAGTAGAAAAAAGCAAAGCCGTGTGCATCATCATGAATAAATGTATGCATGTAAATGTAACAAGTCAAGAGAGGAGAAACGAAGTTGTAGATATAGCAAACTGGCTGTTCATTGTTTGTATTACACCATGAATAAGAATTATATGTAGCAGGAAAAAGTTTTCAGGAAGACAAACCTGATTCAGTGCGACAAAGTCTTCGGCTGAGATCACATCATCATGGTTCATATCCAAAACGTGACGAAAGAAATGGGTCAGTTTGACTTTTTGAAATTCGGAAAGATAGTCGCGGTCTGGTTTCTTGGGTTCTTCCATCTCCAGACCTTGTTCGAGGTCGTCTCTTTGAACGTACGTGGCTAAAATTTAAAAAATAAAATATACAGTGTAATATATCCTAGTGTTAAATTTTCTTCTTTGTACCATTAGTGTCGCTCCCATCCCTGATGTTATGCTCTGTCTCTCATCTCCATCATCTATTACTCTGCTACTACCGCGGAGAGAGATGAAAAACAGATAACAGATAAATAGGAATGTCCTGAACCCGACGAGGAGAAATCAGAGAAACATAGTAATCTAATATAATCAAGCTAAATTCTATTTACAACAAAGAAATGTACACATAGTCGTTACTTTTTCACTTGACACATCTTACTGCACACACGCTAAATAGCATCAAGCAATACAATTTTCACAAAGGAAAATGCTGACTATGAATATATACATTCGTCTAACAGAAGTACAAAGTAGTAAAACAAGTTTTGTATCGCAGCGAGATGACGTTAGTAGAAGAAAAAGAAGCAAGGAATATAGATAGAAAGGAAATGAAATCTGAATGCAATCTATTTTCCGCAGCAACTTTCATCTATTTAATTACGGGGAAAAAAGGAAAGTGTGCTGGATGGTCACAGAAGTGGAAACAATTGTACGTGTACAAACACAAAACATTTATGTACGCATCCTTTATTGGAAGCAAAGAGAAAAGGTTGTATTTCTGAACTGCGTATTTGCGAATATACATAAAAGTCGGTTAGATACACAATATGCATGCATGTAAATATATTCGCTATATCTTTTGAATTTTTGTATTTCTATATAATATCCTGTTTTGCTAGAGAGTCCAAATCCCAAAAATGTGGAAATAACAGACATGTACATTGTATTTGCATTCTTCATGATTCCTTTTGTTCGTCTCTCGTTTTTACTTTCATTCCTGTTTTGTACGTTACTTTCTCGGGTGCTCGATCTCTTCAATCAGCGCGCTGGACGAGCCAAAGAACGGTAATTGAATAGAAAGCAGGAGGTAAAATCTTATAAAGGGGAGGAAGAAGTAGAGAACGAGGAAAGAAATAAAAAAGAAACCAATAACGTTAAAGCAAATAAACATTGGAGATGGGAGATACTTTGATGATGATGAGATGAAGCAAAAAAGTAAATAATATGCATCATAGTCGCTATAAGACAACACAGCAAACCCCGTTCTTTTGAAGAGAAAACCCGTTGGATCTTTCTTTTATTCGTATTCAGGGAAAAGAATCAATGTTTCTATTTTCCCGGATTCCGTTTATCCCTATTCTCTTTTATGGTTTTATTTTACGTCTTTTGGTGAGATGAAATTTGAGATTGAACATTTGAAACCGCATGACGATATGAATATTGATTTGAAATAATGCAAATTCTCCCAAAGATATTTGATATGCAAATGTTATAAAGAAAAATGTACTTACTCCACACGTGAACTGTCCATCCTGTCGACTTTGGCTGCCCTCCAGATGGTCCACCGATACCGGAGGTGGGTCCGCTGGGTGCGTCCCCTGCACCTGTTCTGCCATTAACCGCACCGGATGCATTATTCACGCTGATTGAAGGCCTTCCCGCTCCTGTCATACTTGCTCCTAATCTACCTCCTAACATTGTTCCACCACCTCCAGTTGATGTGTTTGTATTGTTTGCACTGGCACTTCCACCGATTCCTTCACCACCTCCTCCACCGGATGATGACAACGAACCTTTTCCAATGATGCCAACAACCGGCATTTCATTCTCTACTGTTGTTCTTTGTTGCTGACCGCAGGTGAGTTTATAATTATCACCAATACCACTACAACTACTGGATTGAATCTCTGGTGGACAAGCTGCAGCCTTTGTTGTGGCTGGGGCTGTGGTTGTCGCTGATGTTGTTATGATACTTTCTGCGGTCGTGGCTGTGGATAATTCTTTACTTGGTTCATTTTTAATTAGAGAAGACGCTACACAAGTAGAAGTGCTAGACTTGGCAGTAGATGAACTTACAGTTATACTTGGACCGGTGCCTCCAGCACCACCGATACCACTAACGTTACCTGTAGGAATGCGCGTTTCTCCACCTGCTTTCACTGATTTATCAAGTTTTTTCTTTGAGGTGGCAGGAGAGCTACTACTGTTATTATTATTTAAGTTCGATGTAGAACAGCCTTTTTTCTTACTAGTGCTCGGGGAACTAGGACACTGTTCAAAATCGGGATGATTCTCAGGCAATGTTTTCCATCGTCTTATAAAGTTATCTTTTGTCCTCCCACACGCGGTTCTCCAGTTTTGAAGAATTTTTCTCGTTATTTTTACGGAATGTGCACGGTCGACAGAAATGGGTGCACTTGTGCCTGGAATCCAAGGGATATTGGGATCTGCTGGCACGGTTTTTACAGCGGTGGAGAAAGGTGGAATGGGACTTGTACTAGGTACAGGAAGGGCTGAGGTTGAAGAAGCCTTAACAGCACTTGACGGAGATAACGAAACTGGCTGTTGTGCGTAGGAAGCACGCTGCAGTGGCGGACTTGCACTGCTACTGCCTCCTCTGTCCTTTTTATTTTTTACCGATAAGCCCCTCGAGGAGGTTTGCCCACTAACATCAACACTTTCACCACCACCGTTGTTATTACAGCTAGTATTATTATTGCTGAGATAAGAATTTGTAGCACCGCCGCTGGCAACTACGGAAGATGTATTAGAGATACCGGAAATTGAATCTTTAGGAATTTGATCTGTCCCGGTTGCTGTTGATGATGGGGCTTCTGTAGCAGGAAGATTAAATTGGGTTGTTCGAACGGGAGATTTTTTTCTGCCAAGATTTTTCAATGATAGACGGGATGATAGAGAGGACGAGCTGCCTGCAACGTCAGTAGGTACTGCTGCGGCCAAGGATGAAGCAGAGCAGGTCTTATTTTGTGAATGTGACGGATTCTGATTATTTTGATGATGAAGAGAAAGGTTGCCTTCAAAAGAGGAATTAAATGTCAGCTTAGAAGATGAAGAGTCGCACACAATAACAAAATAGTAAATTTGAAAGAGGAGAAGCTCTACAAAAAATACTATCCGAATATAGAACTACGCTGGGGTTTCATAGGACCCTCGTTTTTTATTATTATTATATGTACATCTCTAAGAATTTTCTGCAAAAAGCACATTGTAATGATGACTATGTCGGGATAGTAGAGTATTATTGCTGCTTTTTTCACATAACAATACAACAAGAAAATAGGTGAAAGTGCCACTAGTATAATGAGCTACTATAGAGAGAAAAGCTAGGGCTCTGCTACGTGTGTTACTGTGTTAGTGGCGATGTCGGTGCTGCAGCTCCTTCACATGGAACAGCGGGGTTGCTACTGGCTCGAGAACAGGAGTGACAGAGGATTTTTCTCGTGTTCGGATTTACACAACTCCGGTTCACAAGTTGGAGTGGTGGTGGAGTGAGTGTGGGTGCAGTTTTATACCAGGCCAACACTGGCGTGTAGGTAGTTACATGGGATATTTGCAACAGCAACAGCGGTAACAGAAAAAGTAAGCCAAAGCTGTTACAGGAACACAACAGTGGCAACTGAAAAGAAGCAGCGTTTTTGCCAGAGTAAAGCATGGCGTTCCTTTATAACTTTTATATATTATATTGCGTGTTGATTTAGACAAGAAGTCGGAGGAGAAAAGGAGAGGTGAGGCTTATAGGATTGAACCAGGAGTGGGAAGCATTAATACTCTGAAAGCTAGAGAGAAAGATATTAAGAAAGAAGAGAGCATATAAGTAAGTAGTGGTAGTACTTGTATTAGTAGGCGCACTGATATTTCCTTTTGATGATGATGATGATTCCACTTTCCCTCTCGCACTTCGAGATGAGGATGCAAGTGATTCCTCTTCACTGTTGTCGGCTGTTCCGGACGTCTTTGCTCCCCTGGACGAAGTCTTGAAGCTACTGCTTCTACTTCTGCTACTCCTACTACTGCTACTTCGCTTGTTTACCTTAACGTCCAATTCTCCAGACATGGTGATTGGATAGAGGATCGGATGATAAGGATGATGCTCACTTGACCGATGTAATATTTCATGAAAGAATAACATTTTTATCTCCAAATAATTTTTCCTTATTATTCAACAAACGTTTATATTTAAGTAGAAACACGTGCACCTTTTTAAAATAAGACATTTAGTAATGATAAGTTTGACTGAAATACGACGAGAAAGGGAACAAGAAAAGTGAGCATTACAGCATATAAAACGCGTTCGTGCTTACAAGACTAAGGACGGTATTCGGTAACATAATGGTCTATATATATTAACTTGAAAATAACGACTATTAGATTTCTCTTTGGCTTTTCTTTGCAAAATTCCTATGATTCTCAACCCTTAAAGAAAGAGCAAAAGGGATAAAAACTAAGAGAGAAAGACATAATAACATAAGAAGACACGACGATGAACAAAATGAAGAAAATGGAGAGAGAATCTTGTAGTGGAGTAAATCTTCTAGACCAGTGAGTCACAGGGAGTCAGAGTGAATGAATGAACAAATAGACGAAATGAATGGAATTTTGGAATGTTATGTTAGTATTCTTGACTCTCAGTCTCGGCACATCATATCCTTCGTTAGTAATGACGATAATATCTCTTAACTTTAAGTAATGGACACAACGACATGGCACGGCACACACACGCCACGCACACACATTCAGAAAAAAAACTATTTGGTACACTATCATCATCCTTATTTTTTCATTGCATTCAGTACTATCTTATGTCCGGGTGTAATAGTAGTGTAAGCTTATATTATAGTTTCCTATAAATACTTACCAGCTGCTGATGACGATTATGTTCATTCTGATTTTTATACACTTGCTTACTCTGTGCTTATCATTATTACATTAGAAATGTAAGTCACAGACAGTGAGTCACAATGACAGGAGTAGTCAGTCAGTCAGTGAATGAATAAAAGAAAAGGATAAGTAGAGTGAAAGAGTCGTTTCTTTTTCTTCTTTTCAGCTCCACACAACCAACCAGATATTTTTTCCCTTTTCCGTTGTTTCGGATGTTCAGAGTGTCATTTTTCTTGTCTTCTTCAAAAAAATACGAAATATCTTTTATCGCATTTTGCTGTACTTGCGGAAGAAACGTGCAGTTTTGGTGCACAGCTAGCTGGTACGCATTTTGAGTCTTGGTATGCGGTGGTAGCAGAAGGTAACGAAATTACTGCTTTTACTTTGTGAAATATAATAGCGTCCTAGTATCAGTCGTGAGAGATCCTCTTTTGTTCCAAATGATGTACAGTTACTTACACACATTTGCGCAAAAATATGTGTTTTTCTTATGTGGAATTCATCCTTTCTTTATGAGAAGTGCTTTCTTTCTTTTCGTTGAGGTTACGAAACTCTATTATGTGACTGACATGAGAAAGTAAAAAGGAATATAAAGTTGCATAGAATGTATGGCACAATGAAAGAAAAGAGGGAATATAATTTCCGTGAGTTTGGAAAGAGGAGGGAGAGAAAAGAAACTATATTTTTTCTTTCAACATGCTGCATCCCATAATTTTTGTGAAGGAGGAGGAAAATATGAAGAACAACACATCAACTCAAGACCAACACACTATCAGTCCACTTGTTTAGGAGTATCATCATCATAACTTTTTTTTCGCTGGTGATGTTTACAAAAATGTCAGGAGGTTAGTGAGTGAACCACAACAGAAGTCCGGCAGATGTGTGTAATATGTCCGTTGTATCTTTTGTCCGTATATATGTGGTTTCTTTGAGGAGTGATGGCTTTGTCAGAATCTGTAGAGAGAAAAGAAACAGTAAGAGTAATGGAAGCAAAGCGATGTTTGAAAAAATTGCTATTTTTTGCCTCTGGCTCAACCAATTGTGCCATGTAAGTATTTTTTGCAACAAAGGAATATTATTTTTAGACTTGAGCAAATATGTAGTCATAATATTTTCCTTGTATATTTCTATAAGCGTTATGAAATAAAAAAGGGTTGGCTATTCTAATTTCTGCAAACGTTAGCTTATTATTATTACTGTAGAATACGAATTTGATGAATGAATCATCAAATCAAACGTAGAAATTGAAGCGATAATCATTTTGTACAGTATAGCAAAATAAATATAAATTTTGCTCAAAGGTAAAACGTGCCCTTTCTCCATCTATTTTATTTTTATAGGTTATGTGGTTCATTTCAATCAGGGAGAGTTGAAAGGACTACTGTTTCAGTTAAAATGTTGTTGTACGTTCTTTCTGAGAACCTTTTATTCATGGCGTTATTCGTTTTTTGTTTCAACTCAATATCATTTCCAATTCTCACTATGATTGTCTTTAATATTGGTAATACCTACGTATATTAAAAATGATACAGGCGAAAGGAAGCATGACAGCGGTTCTTGTTTCAACACCAAAAAAGGAAAATAAATAGTATACATTACTGAGCGTTCTTACATAAAAAGTATTATTTTTCTCGTGGTCGTTTTCTGATAGCGTTCATGATTGGGTTACATATCTACAGGGATTTCATCTCATGACACGGACCTATCGCGTCCTATCTATCTTTTTGTGCTCTATCTATAATTTTCTGTAACGCAATGCGTTGCGTGTCTGTCATGATGATGATGAGGTAGTTCCAATGGAGAAAAGATATGTGCTTTAGGTCCGGGTAAAGGTTTGGCCCTTTTTGTTCTACCGTAGCTTTTTTCCCAGTCCCAGTTTTATGGCATTTGATAGATAGACGCTTTTTCTTTCGCTATTGTTTTTCTTATCTTGCTCTCCTTACTTTTCCGTTTTTTTAAATGGAGATGTTGGGGAAGAAAGAAAGAATGGTGGTGGTGAAATGATGTCGAAACCCCTGTTTGAGAGTTGATAGATAAAATGAAGAGTCCTTTCTTTTACCTCTTTGTCTTTGGGGAAAGGAAATGATATTAACTTGTTCAGTAGGGTAAATTGGGAAGCTTTCAAAAAATGCCAATAAATGCGAATGCCTTCACAATCAAAGTATAGTGTGTGAATGTAAAGTGGTGCAGAATGAATGTAGAAAATGTTTGCTGCAGCGTATATTGAAATGCTATATTTCAATTTTACCCCACCATGGAAGAGAGTAAAAAGAAAAGTAACGTTCCTTGTTACGTGAGAATGTGAATCGATATGTATATTTAACTTTCGATTTTTGTTATACGAATCTGGAGAAGGGATAATTTGTTCCACACTTTTACAAACTGGATTTTACTGGATGATAAAGCAAAAAGTATTCTATTGAATTCTATTCAGAATTGTATATTTCATTTTTTAAATTTATAGTAAATGGTAGTCAATTCTCAAGTTGCTCGTTTAACAAGAGTAAAGGGAATTACTCATCTCATCTCCCTCTGAATTGTGAGACTGTCTCTGTGCAGTACTATAGTGGAAAAAAACTAGAGACGGATGTTGATGAATGATTTCGAATGAACGTAAGATATTGTAGACTTCCACTACAATGACTATACTGCTTCGAATCTCTTACACATCTACTCAAGCTCAAGCTGCTCTCGTTAGATTTCTCCTCGGATATCAATCAATTGAATTTGAATGTTCAGAGTAAAACGCTCAATAAATGGATTTACGTAGGAATTGGATATATTCACCATTCAAAATATGAATGTGAAACTTCGTTTTTTATTACGCAACGGACCAAGAAACTGGTGTTTTACAAGAAGCAATAAATGCACAGAGAAAGTATAATATATGATATGGATATAAAAAATCAAAAAGCATAAGACCACTTGGGACGTTTTTGCAAGTATTTTTGGCACCGAATATATTCCTAGTTTTGGGTCTAGCTGCATAATATATACAAACTGCAGATACATACATACTGTAAGAAGTGATAAGGTTAGAAAAAAGCGATTAAATTATGCCATTGATGAAGTTAGCTTATTACTCGGAATTTTGTCTGTGGCAATGTATTGCTGGTGCATACATACGTCATGATAAGCAGCTATATAAAGTATAAGACAGTAACCTGCAGTGAGATATGAAGCAGGCGGTTTCTTTTCATTGTCTAATCTTTAGGAAATTTTGTTCATTCAACGCTTGCTGTTCCTCCAAACGGATGATATGTTTTATTGCATTTTATCGCACTGAAAGTGAAAGGAAGCGGAAGTAAGGAAAACAATGGGAACCCTCAGCACACACTGAATAAAATAGTGGTGCATGTATTTCCTTGCCTTTG
>JAHZMV010003546.1:0-17037 GCA_027743765.1 Coecobrya sp. COE2
CATTTTCTATATTTTCGACACAGCTTGTCCTGCTTTTATGAAAAGCGGAGGCGAAAGTATCTGCATTTAAAAATTTGAACATTCATATACCAAGCGGCAAGTAAACTTTTAGCCAGGGCAGTTCAATATTTTGTTGGTATTCTGACTGGGAATATTTTGCATGGAAGCGATTATAAAAGTACTTTCTTACATTTTCAGAGTTGCGTCTCTGCTAGGAGAGTTATCATCGCACAAAGTTTGTGTCTCATTTCTGAAATAATTTCTGGATATCATAAATATAAAGCAATATTGAACATACTTGGGATTTTCAACTGTCTCAGTGAATATTGTTCTGAAGCAAAGTAGCTTGCTACCATCAACATCTGAATATTAATTATCATTGTAACTATTTTGCCCGAGAAACAGATACAAATGGTAAGATTTTTAATCAAACTGGGGCGAAAAATTAGGCTTCTGCCTACATCTGCTTTTCCAACTGATAAGTATTGCCCAAAATGTGGGCAATCGTTTGATTCAAGGAATAACAGGAGAGCTTGTTTTCGAGCTTGTGGGCATATTGCCTGTCTGGATTGTATATTCAGCATGATAAACGGTTGCCATGATTGTGAAAGTGAAGCGTCCAAATTGGATGTATTGAAACCAATGATTTCGGTTATGGACTGTTCTAACGAGCCAGCAGCCTATGCAAGTCAGGATGATATTCCGTTGATTGACTTATCTGTCGAGGAAGAAATTTCTCTAATTGACCTCTCAGGAGACGAACATGATATTTCTCACAACAATTCAATTCAAGCATCCCAAAATTATGAGATGACTGGAGAGATACAATTCCTGAAAATAAATAAGGTGGAGTCATTGTACACTGCGGAAACTCCAATGACACCGGACGAGGATGTGGATTCAACTAGCTCTAATGACAGTTCCATTACAAAACAATGCAAGGTAGAAACAGAGGAATCCCCTCGTAGATCACTCCGAAAAAGAAGACACAGTCAACGGTTGTCACACTTAACCGGGAATTCCATAGGTAAAATAAATTGTAAAATTGCAATAGTATGCAGTATTATTGATTATAAAATTAATGATGTCTAATTTTTATCAAGGTTTCGGAAAGTATTTTTGCAAGTACTGTAATCGTACCGGTTTCATAGACAAAAAAGCCCTCGGACGACATCATTACCAGGAACATTGGGATATTCGGCCATTTATTTGCACGGTTTGTGACTGGCCGTTTGCCTCACAACGAGATCTGACTCGACATATGTTATCGCATAAAAATGAATCCGGATTTAAATGTCAATGCTGTAACTTTGAATTTAAAAGTGAACATATTTTGAAGAAACGTCAGGAGAAAGTTCCACGAGGAGTTTCGGAGAAGCGTAAAAGGCTCCAAAAGAAGGATATGCTGTTCCAGCTTGGTACAATGACGCCTGTGGATTTTAATGATAGCTTTAAAAACGAGGAGGCAGTACCTATTCCAATTCCCATACCCATTACGATTAATGGGGAGTTTGACGATTTCTTTTTCTGGAATTTTGGATAGCGATCCAATAAAAATTGCTGAATGAGTTTGGCTTTGGTGTAAATTTAGATCATAAAATTATTATAAGTTTACGCGTTATGAGCAAAAAGATAAAATATTAATATGCTTTATACAGCTATTATAAAATAAGATCCAAATTATTTCCATATTCTACTGGATTCATGTGTTAAAGCTAGTACAACTTAAAAATTGTTTGTATCTGTTTCTGAGTAAAGTGGCTTTGAAAAAGAAATATGCATTTGCAGTCTTTAAGAATCGTTTCCAGTGGCTGTGTATGATTATTAAATTGTGTTTAATTTTCCTCAAATCTGCACCACTTTTATCGCTATGAAATTGTACAAAATAAAATGAAGTTCCAAAAAATACAATTGGTATGCAATGGAAATCACAGTGAAATATAATTGTCAATAAAATCACATTGCAAGCTTGCAAAATATCATCAATTTTTAATTCATCACTGCGTTCGTTCATAATAGCATATTATTATTCAGCATGAACACAGGATGCCCTTCCAACGTTTCCATTTAATATCAATATTTTACAGATCTCAAATAAGCCAGCATAATATAGCTTATGTTCGCAGGGCTATTCACGTTTTTAGAAAAAATATATAAAAAAGGAAACAACTAATATCAAGAGCCATGTAATGGTGCTTGTTCCACAGTCCTTAACCCCAATAGCCAGATTCTCTAATCAACTAATCTTTGGAAATCGATGAGTTTGATTAGTAATTTTCTTTCATGAAATGAAGTTTTTTAAAAGGTTTAAAAATAAATGGGAGTTTTGTAAAATGAGCATCATTAGTATTGATAAAGGGACCAAGTCCAATTTAAAAATAACGAATTGTTGTTGGCCGAACTGTTGTTACTAACTGCAATAAAGTCAAGTATTCAGAAACAAAAATTTGCAACAAATCTGAAATCATAGACGGTTATTTTTGCCAAAAAAAGATTATTTAAGTTTATTGTGGAACCAAATACTCATGTGTACCCATAATCAGTCAATACATATAATTGTGTATTGGCATAATTATTTGCAAATTGATATTCTAAATTTGAAAATGTTTTTGCCATATTTTTGCGTATTAGTTTTATCCCGTTCAAACTAATCACGAAAAAGTTCAAGGCAAACTCAATTAACAAAGCTCTACCGGGGTAGCTACACATATTAGTAAATATGTTTTCAAGAATACGGGCCAACCATACATTACAACCAACACGTAACCCGTATGGTCACATAGATGCATTCCTACGATAAAATTGATGATAGCTAAATCCAGCAATTTCAAAGCAACCTGCGTAATCCAGAGTTACTCAATTTGCAGTGAATTGATATAATGAAAACCTGGCTCACATTGGAACATAACGTTAAAACACTGAAGTAAAACATAATTTGCTCAGAAACAATTGGTGTGTTACATTAGATATAAATTACAATTTAAACTCTGAAATTTTACTACCTATGTTCATCAATTAAAATTAATTTTAACGATGTTAAAACTTATAAAACAAGGAAAAATGCATCAATTACTAAAATAAATAAACTGTTGTAACGTTGAAATGAAGGATCGCAGTGTGGTGTTGAAGTGATTTTAAATTTTCGTGGCTGATTTCGGAGTGATATTGTAGGATTTTGTAATGATAATGTACTATGTATTTTGTAACGATAGTGGTTTGCGAAAATTAAAAATATAAATACTCAAAACGGTTTCGAATTTTTAAATCGGTTTTCAGATTGTTATATATCATCGAAAATGGAGTATAAATCACGTGCTGTTAGCTTATGCTGCACTTTGAAATTTTTAAATCGCAACGGTTACTAAGGCTTATCGTTGACCTATGACCTCCATCTTAAACCTTGACCGATCTATGGTCATTGGCTATGGATTGGTAAAAACCGATTTTGAAGATTCTAAACCGTTTTTGAGTAATCATGTTCGCGGACGGACGGACTGACAGAGTGCTTCCATAAAGTATCTAGCGATTTTTAATAAATTGATGTCCGTTAATTCGGACGAAAATATATAACCAAAAACAACGCAATAAAAGACGTTTTAGAGTGAAGTTAAATAATAGAGAACACAGACGGACTTTACATTTTTAAACTCTAGACACTCGTTCACAACACTTTCACTAAGAAATCTACTTCAAGGCAAGCTTATAGGTTAACATTATATATCCCAGCTTGAATTTAACGTTCGGAATCCTAGTAGTATTTTCATAATGGCTATAGGAAAGAACGAAAAATTTGCTTATATGAGTCTTGTTAAGTGGGTCGGTATAATAATCAAGAAAAACTTCTTGTACCTGTGAACCTTGTCGAAATTTTATTGTCGAATTGCAAACTTGCCGCATTATGTTTCTTGTCGAATATTTGTTGTCGAACGTTTCTTGCCGAACCATACTTGTCGAAATTTTTTGGCGAATTTTTAACGTAAGTGTTTGGCAGAATTAAATAGAAAATTTACAATTTTAAAAGTCAGCAGCATATCACAATTCATTCCTTTGATTTGTATTATTTTTTACAAAATGAGATTATATTTCCAACAACTAACACTACAAGTAAATGCTACATTGAATTATTGACAACAACATGTAACATAATATATTATACATACTACGCATTTGCATCTAGATGGGAAATGTCGGATCATAAAAGGTAAACAAATGCGTAGCTATATAGGATTTTAAATTTAATGTCATATTGGCGCATATTTCATATTTCAATAGCGTTCTGCTTGGGACATGTAAATTTGTAGTTATTCTTGTAAGTTATGACAGGAATTTAGTTTAAGTGTTTGCTAAAACAATGTTTTCTTCCTAACTTTTACACTAGAATTTTCCACTTTGTCATGATAATGTAAAACTAGGATCTTAGAAATCTCCCTCCAAGATTTTTTGATTCAAGATCCTGTTCTTGAAAGCACTTTCCATAAAGTTTGGAAATATTTCGTCGAAAGTCGAGTGAAACAACGCAATTGGGCTCTTTGATTCAATTAGTGTAACCAAACTGAGACTCCCGCTTCTAAACTCTTTGTAAAGCTTAAATAAATGCGGTCATACTTCCCAGCTGTCATTTAAAAATTCCAACACAAAATACTTTTCTGCTACAAATAGTATTTTAACAAATTGTTAACGCTGAATCTGTACAATTATGTATATTATATGGTTTCCTTCCAGAAAAAATTATCTTGACATTATGATATGGTTCATTTGGCAAGTTATTTGAAATTCGACAAAAACAGCAAAATTCGACTAGTAAATCCTTATATAAATTCGACAAATATCAGCAGTTCGACAAGAAAACTAGAAGGGCGATTCGACAAGAAAACCCCATTCGACTAATAAATTTCGACAAGAAAATTTCTACAAAAAGCATAGGTAACTAGAACTTTTTCTTGATTATTATCTGCTCCCTTGTTAAGTATTATGGATATCTCTGTCCACATCCTATTACCATGAACTCGGATTTCAAAACATTTTCAATAACGAAAGACATGTGGTCAAGTTGGATTCCGCTGATAATTTTGAGCACGTTACAAATTGTATACGCTGTATGCAGCTTGCTTATGCCCGTTTATCAAGGCAGCAATGTTGAATGGTTTGCAAGGTTGATATCATTCATAACTGGAGTAGCCTACATTACTGCCATTCTGGAAAGTTGCTTGCTGCTTCGTAATGCACATTTGTCAGTTGGAATGACGAATGAACTTCTCAAGCTGACAGATATTATAAATAAAGGTAACGTAAAGTATGTGCGTATTTATTAAAGTTGATTAAAAATAAACATGCATTAAATTTCTCAATTTGCAGACTATGGTCAAATTAGAAAAAAGGGCAAACCGGGTGCTGAATTTGTTCAGCGAATTCCATACCTAGTAATTACAACTGTATCAATTGTAATACCATTTTATCCGCTTACTCTTTCCCTAAGCGGATTTGATGCGCCGCGTTACATTTTTCTAGCGATACTTCCGAAAACAGATCATTTGAGCAATTCCATGATTTTTCTTATATGGACATTACGTTTCAGTATAAATTTTCTTTGCACTGTTGAAGGTGCGCGTTCCGTTTTGTTCACGTATTATATGTTCCTAATAATGCTTGATTGTGGTAGAAAAATTGTGCAAGTCTTTGGCGCCGCTTCATTTCAAAATTTCTCTAAATTTTACAAGTATTACACGTATTACCGACTTTTGTTGAAGCCTGTGGAACACATTGAAGAGACAAAAATATGCTTATTTTTAACAATTGTTTTCTGGACTATTACAAGTATTTGCTGGCTTTTGGTAAAAACATCGATTTTAGAAGTTTCCGTCCCTTTGTTTATTTGGGGCATATTTGCCGCAATATTCTTTACTCTGACTGCAGCAGTATCTCTGGAGTTAATATGTGAATGGCTGGAACTTTCTGCTTTGGTTGTTACTATGCAACAACGGAGAACAAAGTTGAATCTACTAAAAGGCCAAAGCAGTTTCAAAAATAAGCTGAATTATCTACAGGCCAGATCCATACTTCCTGTTAGACTGAAATACGGGCTTTTTGGATGGCTGCGAAATGGTTTACAGTGTGAATACTTTTGGCTACTTTCCTTATAGTTTTCTGAATATTAATCTGACCCCAAAATTATTTGTGAGGAGTTATTGAAAATATAAGTGACGTAATGTGTTTTCAAATAATTTGAAATTGAAATGAGCAAACCGATGACTCTTCTGTGGAATTCACTGAAGATGGTTTTGTTTGGTGTACATATGATGTTGCTTTTCAATAAATTTACATTAAACATCAGCAGAAGTGAAAGTGTGCTGTTTCACTACATTTAATATTACAATTTCATCAAGTTGAAGAAGATTTTGTTTAATTATGTCATTGTCCATCGAACAAGGTTTAAATGTTATTGAATTAGCAACTAGAATGTCGGCATGTATTTGCATAAAACAATTCTCAATAGAAATATGTGTACAGACGATATATGTATACACCAAGGATAAATCAATATTATAGTACCGAGGTAATGGCATAAATTTATAAACGTATACCACTTGAGAGTGGAGTGTATTATTTAAAGTTATATGACAACATCACATCATGTCCTTGTCAGATATGTCACTTTTGAATGAGAAGTGTCATCAAATATTTAAATTTGCAAAACTAAAATGTGAACGGTGATGTAAGGCTATTAACAAAAGTATCCACGCGTTGTCATGATGAAATAATAGTTTATTCTGCCAGTTTTTTTAAATTTCATCCACCGTTTTATCTTATTTTAAATCACCATCCACAAGAAGCAACTGAACCGCATAGTCAAGAGCCTTATCAACACAGTTCAAAGGAGTGAGTTCCTCCACAAAATTATTTCCTCCAAATTTCACCTTTATCGGAGTACTGGATCTCCAAGCGCATCTCCAAAGTTTTCTGTCTTTACGCTCAGCAAATATTTTAGAATTCCATTTTTCAGCTACAAACTTCTTTGCAGATCCGATAACCGTTTTTGACTCTGAATATATGGCTGCCATCATTCCAACGATTACAAGTAAAACTATCCCAAAATCAGTAGCTGTAATTAAACAAGCTGCCAGCAAGACTAGATTCGGGTCGTTGACTTTTCCCAATCGAATACCCAGAGCCAGACAGCACGAGAATCCAAATGTTGCGCCAACTAATACAGCCATCATAATTCCTCTCTGTTGGACTTCATTGCATATAATTGACAGGACTTGCATTTCTCTGTAGGATTGAACACTGCTGTTAATGTTCTCATGACAATCCTTTCCTGAAAAACTTGTGCGGATTCTAGTTTGTTTTATAAAAATGATTAGTGTTAATACAATAAAAAACATGTACATAATTTCTATAATAAAATGCAGACGTTACCTTCTAGTGACGTCTAGTGTTGCCAGCGGACATAGAACCAGTATATTAGTTGACACGAATACTGCCGCATTTATTCCGAATGTCCAAACCCAAAAGTTAAGTGTATACAGTCCCACTTTTAACAGTCCATTTCCCCAGTTATTCCAGATTTCCACCGGAAATGATCCCTCGTGACTACGACATTCATGTAACATCCAGTATCCAATGAAGGATGCCTTGCAAACTTTATTCCAATGTAGACCAAATATAAATGCGGTAGGGAATATAGCAGCCGTGAATATTATAGCGTAGGACCATCCAACAACTAGCAATTCAACCAGGGTTATTTTTGATTTATAGGGTTGGATAGATGATAACTGATTGGCTGGTGGATTTTGATTGAAACACTTCAGTAGTCCGTTCACATAGCAGCAGAATCCTTTCGTATTCCTGTCGGTTGCCTGCATTAGTACGGTATATACTGTCAACATTGTAACGCCTGTCCAGGAAGCCAGTTTGTTGACCATGTCGTCCTCGTTTCTGCCAGCAACTTGTAGCGCAATGACCAAGTTTGCCAGGTAATAAATTTTGTTCAGTATTTTTATTTGTTCGATACGCTTTGAAGTTACCAGTTGAAGTGTAACAAGCTTTTTAGTTGTTCCTGGTTCTGTGAATTGAACGGCTTTCAAAGGAACACACTTAAGACAACTTACAAGTGTGACGTTGGTCACAACTAGGTCAATCAAACTTTTCATTTTGTTTTGCTTTTAAACCAGATGTAATATATGAAGCACTGTGTATTCTTCAAAATATCCCGAGAAAATGAATAAATTTTTTTGTAAACTGTGGGCCTAGTAATAACAATCCATTCGCTGAATTGCGAGTGACAACCACAGCTAAACTTGAAATGTAGTCTACATTCCGGTAGGCAGTGGTTGAATGAAGTAGCATTACCATGTGAAAATAAATAATTTATGGGTATAGACGTGTATCAAGCGTAAACTTACATTCAATCGGAATCCAGAATTAAAAGTATGATAATATGTATACCTATATAAATGAATGATTACCTCTTTAACTCCAACCGATGGGCCAAAGCTACATATTATTTAGTGATATTCATTGTCCAGAACAAAGTTCCACGATAAAATCATTTCCACTGAATATTTCACTTTTCATGGAGAAGGCAGTGGCTAGTTGATGTACATTCATAAGTTTATTGAAGCGGGTGATCCTTGTCAAATCAAATGAATAAATCTTTCAACAGAATTGGCATATACAACGTAAATGTTAGATATCGTTTATCCATGATGATTCTGCGTGTAAGACCTAGATCATATGTGAATTCAAGGATAATCAGATTGTATCTCATCATCCTATAAGGATTATAGGTAGCAAACATATTTTATGAAAGAAGCGTCTCTAATAAGTAATCAAAAAATTATTAGACTTAAAAACAAATATGTCCAGTGACGCAAACAAATTCTTAAGTTCTATGACAGAATTATAAGATTGTTCATTATTTTTGAAAATATTTCATATATTAGTTAGCCCAATTATTTTAAAACGATCCTCCTATTAGTACTGAATATAAATAACCAATATTATTTATCCTCAATTTCAATCATAAAAACGAGTCAATCACACTAGAATAATGAACAAACGGAACAAAGAGTCTATTTATCATATCTCGAAAAGGAAATTGCTAATACTTACAGCGAATTGTAATGAATTTAACTGTAAATAAACGTTAGTTAAATGGACTCAGAAAATGTGGCATAAATATGAAAGCAATGCAGGTTTTGTTGGAAGTAATGAACAGTAAAGAGATAGTTCTTGAATTAGTATAGTAATTCGATACAATTGGTTAGCTGATCGTGTTTTAACAAATCTAATAATTTGAATGAATCGAATCAGAAAGTCAAGAAAGTGATTTGAAAATGATTATTTTACCATACTCACTGCCCATTCATTCTTGAATGCAAAACTCAATCCATTAGTTTGAATGTAAACCAAAAACAACATCAAATTGATGCTTAAATTATTAAATTAAAAAAATATCTGTCATTAAATTTCTTCTAAATTACAGAAGAGAACGCAATATAAAAAGTTACAACGCAAAAAGAGTTCAACCAGTTAGCCAACAATGATACAAAAGCATATCAATATCTATAACTGTTGAAGTATGCTAGTTGCCCAGTCAATTTAAGCTACTATGAATTTAAGTTGTTTCTCTTTTCAAGTTTTTCAATTTCAGTTAGTTTGTTAAAGTTAAGCTGGTTTAGTCAAACATTTTTGCATAGAATCAAACTTGTCAAAAGCTAACTGTTTTCACCATGACTATCACAAGAAGTGAAAAATGGGCTCTCGATAGCCTGTTTAAATATTACAGTTATCTGTTTTCACACCCAATTACATTGACCGCAGATTCACAATGATTTTGTGTACGGAAGGACAGGCTGACCAGTTGGATTCCGCTAATAGCATTAACAATTTTGCAATTGATATACGGATTATGCACCTTGCTTACTCCAATTTGTCTTTTAACCGATATGGAACTGTTTGTAAAAATCAAAAATCACTTATTTTTAATTGCAACGTCCTACCTCATAGCACTTTTAGAAAGTTGGTTGCTGCTGGATAATATAAATTCATCAATTGGAGCTACAAACGAGCTACTAAAACTGACCGATATAACAACAAACGGTAAAATAATTAGATTAGGTTAAATTTCATAACAAAAGTTTATAATTATTTTCCTTCATTTATTTATGTAGAATGCAGTCAAGTTGGATCAAGGAACTACTCTAATCAAAATGTTATCCAATCTCTCCCGTATCTTGTGATTAAGCTTACCGCACTTCTAACCCTAACCTTTCCGCTTATATTTTGCGTCAGTGGTTTCGACGTCACTAAGCAAATAACTAATGAAATGTTTCCTAATCTGAGTTCAATTTCCAGCTGGATTTTTGATTTTGTAGTAACTTTTCTTGTTACATCTGAAGGAATACATTCGGTGTTATTTGTGTATTGCATTTTTCTCAGAATGATTCATAGAAGTATAAAAATTGTTAAAGTGCTCAACTCCTCCTTAGAAAATTTCTCCAAGTTTTATAAACATTACACGAATTACCGACTTTTGTGGAAATTTGTGGAACATATTGAAGAAAAGAAAATATGTATATTTTTAACTTCCATGCTTTGGATTATAATTATTCTTATTTGGCTTTTGGTAAAAACGCCGCCTTCGGAAATTTCATTTTTACTATATGGTTTGGGTATAATTGCGGTCACTTTTTTGAGTACTGTTGCTGCGGTTACATTAGCTTTGGTTAGTAATTGGTTGGATATTTCTGCTGTTGTCGTCATTATGCAACAAAGAAGAACAAAATCAAATTTGTTGGGAAATTGTAGCATTTTACAATACAAGTTGAATTACCTACAAGCAATGGCTATACTTCCGGTTAGACTAAGGTATGGATTTTTTGGATTGTTACGAAAGGTATTCGAATGCGAGTATTTTTGGTTGCTGACCCTGAGAATATTTGAGGCCATCATAATATTTGAATATTGAAAGTTATGTTGAATGAATATTTGGAAGTGTATCATGTTACTTGAATGTATTACTAGAAATGTGTTGCATAAATTTCACTTTAATACCGTTGTAATGATGACAGAGTTGAAGATTTCATAAACATGTAATTGATTGTTAAACGGGTGTATTTAAAAACTAATTTGCAAGTATTAACATTGTATTGTCAAGAGGTTTTTAAATGGCTATACTTTTAGATGTGTCTTGCAATGGCTTGGCAAGGATCACTGTCGTATTCTGATCGTTTTCCATTACTTAGCAACTTGGCCACAAATTGCATATTTTGTGATAGATTGTAGCGGTTTATATTTCTGTAATTTAACGAGTTGACAGCTGTATCCGAGGGTACATTGGTTGGTGGTGGTGGAGTTCCATCAACGCAGTCGGGCACGTTGTATTTATGATCACAGGCACCGATTAGCTAGAAAATAAAAGTATGTTCATGCAATTTTCTAAAATGTAAGTGGTTTGGATTTATACAATTTTAGCTTTTTAGTCACTTACAGGATTAAAATAAAGGTTGGCTTGGCATTCAAACAGGCATGGTCTTCGGCCTGGGTCACAATTGTAAAAGAGACCGCAGTCGTATGGATGCCTCATGAGACCAACGTAACCTTCAGGGCAAATCCAGTTAATGGGATCTTCAATGATAGTGCAATTCACAGCACCAGGATGGTTGCAAATGGTATTTTCTTGATCCCAAACCGTTCCCGGTGCGCATTTGATACAGCGGGCAATGTTACTGTAAAAATATCAAATATATTTGTAAGCTTTCTATTTTGTAAAGTTAGGTAATATTTGTTCATACTTATTGTGAAAGTCTTACTTGGTGCACTCGTAATATTGTGTGCAGTCGTATGGAAAGGGAAAATAGACAGGAAGGCCAGGATCTACATCAGGACATTCTGGAGGATCCTATATCAATTAATATTTGATTACAACAAATCCATTTTGCATTTTGAAGCCTATTTAAATTTCAATACGTATTTGGGTTATTATATTTTAAACTTACAAATAAATCCGATCCGTCAGCACAGGTTTGCCAATCGCCGTCATCTTCGCCGCTTGTTAGCCCGCTGGTTACTGGCAAAAGAATACATCCGGCCAAAAGAATGGAAAGTAAACTCAAAGTATTAAAATTCATTTTTAAAACTCTACCTTTTCACTATAATGAGAAATTATAATTTTTTCACACTCAGATTTAAATGTTGAGATGAGATCTCTGGATTTGAGAATGTTGGTTTGACTTGCCTGCCCAGTCCGTTTATATACTATGCCGGCCAAATATTGTTAAGATAAGCGGTTGATTGAAAAACGTGAGCTTCAAGGATCATTGATAAGCTTGACGATAATCATGACGACCGTTTATCAGCATCATAATCTATCCCTCGTCACGTTCAAACGTCATGTATCAACCGATAAGAAACTATATTCATATTTTTTGTGATCGCCAATGATTTGTTTGAGGTGGGTCTTTATATCATTATTATAAACCGTGCATAAATTATATCCGTAAAAATCAATTAAAATTGACGTAGTTTACTTTAATCCTGAACCCAACTTGCTTTCTTGAAATACTTACGTACTAACCGATTTGCGTGGATTTTTAAGTTTTCTAACGTAAATGTGATGCAGACAAATGGATTAAATGCAACGTAAAGAATGAAGTGAGATGCAGCCCAATACATTAAAGTGAATCTATTTTACCAGATATTACTGGTACAAACTTAAATGTGCGTGATTTAAATCTATACACCTTAAACTTTCCTACTACACAACATCAATTAAAATCTGAAGTAGAGTCTGATCTAGCCTTCGTAAATGGAACCTCCGTCAATATTAGTGCGTCAAGTAAACTATGGTCAGAAGACGTAATATAAATTTAATTAAGATATTTGTGAAGTGGGAGGTTGAAAAATTTAAACAAGGCATTTAAAAAGTTTCCACTACGAATACGTATCATCAATCAAGAAAAGTGGGTTTTATTTGCTTGTTATGATAATTTATGTTATGCCCATTTCGCATTGCTATTACTAGAGATTGGTGCATGGAGCATGCAATGTGATATTGTGAATTTGGGTTCGTTTATAAATTATACCTATATTACCAATTACACAATTAACCTACAGCCGTCCATTTAATTGTTCGGCCTTATGCAGCCTAGTTACCTAGGGATATATCTGTCTCAGTAATAGAATGGAACGAGTTTTTATGTTCATAATTTTTCATGCTTACAATTAATGTACATAATTTCCACTGACATCTGCTTGTATCCATCTCTACAATTTATCTGGAATACAATTATGGGAAGTGAAATAGTGATAATCTGCTGCTTCAATTTTCAGAATTATGGGTTTTCATATATATGTGTTAACTACGAGTTCTCTTTCTCGCTCGCTCAGTTTTGCCAAACCGATAGGTATACTCTTTTAGTCAGACAATTGAGGCAGAAATTATCACTCTCTGGCTTCTAGTGACTATATGATTGTTTAGTAGGCATTTTCTGGCACGTTTGTTGGAAAAATTATGCATTGATTGTGTAATAAATAAACTTAAACTTGCCGATACCAAGTGCTAAAATAAAATTTCGGATACCTTTTTAAGTTTTAATTTTATTTTTAATTTCTACGATCCTGTTTTTATTCTTCGTCAAGTACCATACCATACTACCAGACAAGGCGTAAGCTTTTGTTTGGTGGTTACGAAAATATAATGTAAATATTGCTTGGTCTATTTTTTTGTCGTGCCTATCCTAAAGATGTTTTGTTTAAGCTAAACAAGATTGTTTCATTGTTGAGGCGGTACTCATTGTTGTAAAACAATACAAGATTATTTTGTGTTGTTAAATATTTTAGAAAGTAAAATAATTACAAATTTCTAAGTATATTTAGAAGATCTCAAGCTGGGTGATCTGGAAATCTTGCGATTAATTATAAATTTACAATATCATAAATATGTTTACGTAAAAAGTATAAAATATTTTACAAAATTAAATTAAAACTTGAACAAACTCGTTGGTTTTTATTCTTGAAAATTCTTATAGAAGAATGTCAGTGCTTATTGAAGAACCCATTCAAAACGCTTATCTGATTTAGCAGGTCTAGATCGTCTCCATTTCTGAACAGTCTATCCTCTTGTATCAATTCAATTCTCAGATCCTCCGCCAATGTTCCAAGGGAAGGTCTACAAGATGACGTTCCAACCAGAGCAGCCAGAAGTATAAAAAGCAGCAGAAATTGTGTCCCATTCTTCATGTTGGGTGAGGTGTCCTTTTAAAAAATTCAAAAATAAACTGCAGCTCTGAGCCTTAATAGTTTATTCACACTCTGCTTGAATGATTGTGGCAATGAAAGTTCAACCAACTTTATTTTATACTTCCCAGTAATTCGTATCCAACAACTAACTAAATCAAAGGCTATAACTGCATCTCAAACAGATGCGCAAACAATAAACTCCATATCGTCTGGAATTAAAATATAAAAATGGTAGTAATTTTTAGTAGCGTATTTCTATTGCTGACGCAGGTGTATCACTGAATATTCGCATCCTTGCGTCAAGGAGTTTAATTACCCTTAAAAATTGTTCCCAATCAACAATCAATACCATTGTTAATTGCATATTGCCAGGAACAAATGTGCATAATGCACTTATAAATGTGTAAATCGGATCAAATCTACCTTTTGTTCTTGTCGTCATCATCAGACAGCATTCCATCCTAGAAAATACGCTATTGAAAATTAATTGATTAATTTATCATGCAATTCTAATCGGCAGATTTAGCGTAATGTACTTTTTAATATACATATGCTTCAATTGTATATAAAGTTTCAAATTCATAGCAAAACTTTATTGCTTTGATGCATGCTGATAATAAGAATTTATTAGCAAATTCTTTAGCTTCTTGTAATTATTATTTAAATACTACGCATTCTTAGCAAATACTATTTCAGCTGACACATCACTACAACTAAAAATGACGTAGTATGGAATAGGACTAAATTTACGATGTAAGCGCAGATGGCTATATTTGATATTTATATCAAAAACTTATGTATGCAATTGTTGCGAAAGATGTTCACCACATGTTTTTTGCAGTGGCTGTTAGAGCCTAATAACCTTCGTATACATTGCACAACCTTATATTCACCTTGTGGAGCAGCAACAGAAATATGCAGTATATCTGATTAAGTATAATGCAATGCAAAAATATTTTATTATCTCTGGAATGTTGTATGAGATTGGGAAAAGATGTGACAAAAGACTTGGATGCTGTTAATTATGGTATCATTATCATTATTATAGTATCATTTGGTTTTTACGGCTGGGGCACACTTTCGGCAAAATACTGAACAATTGATATTGATAACGTCGTAATCGTGCAGCATTGTAAATAATTTATTTTTATGTACACAATTCAGCAACTTTTACATTTGAAATATTTTTTCACTTATCTATATAATTCGTTGACATTTTATTTTTGTTGATATTGAGAGAGACTGGATACATTTCTTCCTTAATTAATTTATAAACAGATGATAGTATTCACTTTGTAATTTTAATGCACTATATTTCTTATTTTTATTTTGTGATTGTGTGATGTGCTATACGTCGAAGAAATTAAATAAATTACTTTTTGAGTTCGTTTAATATTTAATTGGATCCCTAAAGTCAAAGTATGGGAAGCAATTTATGATTCCAACACAAATTAGAAATTTTTAATGAAATGTTTAGACCTTATGGAAGATGTTGTGTTGTTTTCGACACAGCATTCTGTTCAGTAGCCTTAGCGCTTTCTTTACTGCGAGATTGAATATCTGATTCCTCCTCAATTCCCAACCCTTTGGCCAGTGTATCAAAAAATGATGGAGCAGAAGATACAGTTCTAGCTAAAACCGCCAGAAATGCAAAAAGTAACATGATTTCGATTCCTGTCTTCATGGTAAATAATATTTCTTGGTAGGCTGGAAACGATGTAAATGCTTCAATCCTTTGAAATGGGTACGACGACAAACAGTATCGAATAAATTATAACTCTGAAATGTTTATCAAATAATGTTTGTGAATAAATTTGAATGAGGAAGATATAATTTATTTTAAAAGTAAGCGAAAAACTTTCTGCTTCTCATTCCTCATGTCGAAGATAAATTTTCATCTTGCCATACACATCACATTTTGTGTTCATCAAACTAACATTCATAAATTATATATTTATTATGTTAGAACCAGTATCGAATCAGCAAACAACTTCATGTTCCGTTTAAATGACCGTGCTAAAACTTTTCATTGGTCTATTAATACACGGTATACTTGGTAATGGTTCGAACCTGTTGAATCAAGCAGGAATACATACCAACTATAGTGCAGTCATTGTTTATTTCCTCATGAAAGTGCAGTGCAGACGCCAATAATTTAATAAGTCACAGGATTTGGTATATCTTTAACAGGTTATTCTCAAAACCCACATTTAGTTTTGTTGCTGAACACAAGAAAGTCAAACTTTCCTTCGTATAAGCAATTAGGTTTACGACATAATAAAAAATAGATTCAGATTTATTTGCAGTGGCATGACAAAGCAGTACTAGGTAAGTATTTTTTAAACATTTTTCAAAATGCAGTCCAAAATATTCATTAGATACTATCATTGTTAACCATTAAGACATGATTTTCAAGTTTAATATCTTTCGATTGATTTAATGCGTATTTAAAAATAATAAAAGATTTATTTCCTAATTGCATTTATCATGTTTTTATACTTTAGCCTGTGGAATTAGTATGTTGAAATTCGATTTGACAATTTGCCAAAACATTTATTCCAAGAAGTATACTTGCAACAAAGCGCTCGGAACTCATTCGTTCATTCATAAGCTTTCGTTTTTGAGGAATTAATGAATTGGTTACTATGCTGCAGCTCAAATCAGTTTGGATATACAAATGACAGTGATTTTGAAAGGATCTCACTAATGTATGTACATATTTTATGATTAGTTACACCGGGACAGGGTAATAAGTTATGCTTACAGGTTTGATTTGATTCAAGAATAAATAATTAT
>JAHZMV010003547.1:0-13428 GCA_027743765.1 Coecobrya sp. COE2
AATTTCGAAAAACATCAAAAGTAAAATCCATTTAAATACATTCTAAACTGTAAACGTGCGAGCTAGCAGGATAATATGCTCGCACGTACGTAATTTCATGCATACATATTATGCACATAATATTAGTAACTGGACCCTTAATTAATTAGCAGTAGCGAATAATGTTAATTAGATGTTATGTATTTTAATGTTTTGTGGTCAACCAACCTCATAGCCAAGTTTCTTCAGGAATATTCTTACAAGTGGTGGCTCATCTCCAAAGAATTTGGTGAGTTTCCTGACACGACATGGATTTGTTAGTGAAGGAAGAGCATTGCGAAATGATGTCCAGTCTGTGGCGCTAACTAAATTTACTCCAGCCCCATTACGTCCACTGGCTACTCTCGCAAAATTCTGTGCTGCTGCGGATTGGTTTTGCATGGAAGACTTGAGCACTTGACTTCTCAGTTGTTGCATTTCATTACGAATGCTTTCGATTTCCTAAAATAGAATATCATAAAATAGTTCGTTAAAATATATATAAGAAATCAAGGCAGGTTCATTTTGACTGGCCGAAAAGATTATACCAATGTAATGTGTTCGTCAGAGTTAAATTATTACGTTTAGACATAAACCATACATAAAATTTAAATACCTTGATATCCTTGACTTTTTTCTTGTCGTCAAGCTTCAGTTTCCGTTCACGGAAGGGCCTACTGCTGACAGAACTTGGTAATGATGACATGCTTCCGTATGGACGCCGTTTTGCATTCCTGAGGTCAGAAGTTGGATATCGATTTCCAGAAAATCTCTTTGCTCCCAAAACTTTCAAAACCTATTAGAGTTACAAAGATGCATCAATTTTAAATAGATATCTTTTCCATGTGAGGTTAAGTATAAAGTAATCACTAAAATATTTTCCTACCTCCGTATACATAGACTCTAGGCTTTCCAATTGTCGACGAATGGCATGCGCATCAGTCGTGTCAATAGTTGTACTCATATCATCGTCATCATCCGAAGTTTGTTCTGTTTGGCCATCTAACATCGATTCTAAATCTAAGCCGGTTGTCGTGGAAGTCATATCACCGTTATCATCTTGAGGATACAGTATCTGACCTGTATAAATACATACAGAACAAAATATGAATAAACAATTAAGGAACTGTGCGTACAAGCTATATAGTTATAACAATTTATATTGCATTCTCTAAGTTTAAGTTAATTCCTTAAGTTAACTTTTATCTAATCAATTTGCGTTTTCTCATAATTCAAACAGTCATAAACATTTATTTACTTACTTGCGGCATGCTTGCTAAGCTTGATTCCCTTTAGGCCGAGATCTTTAATTAAACGGTTTGCTGCGGTCGTAGCGGTGCTTTTTCCACCTTTGTCGCCCCTCGAAACTCGTCCATATCGTTGTGCCCCGGAATTTGAACGGCTTACTTTGGTTGTACTTCGAGGTGATTTTACTTTGGAAGTTGATCCACTTTGTGCCCCAGAACTTGTAGATGGGATAGCAAGAAGCTCTTGGCTTCTGTACTCACCAGCTATTTTACTGCACAAGTGAACAAAATGTGTATTATGCATATGAATTTTCAAATTAATTAAACGACTACTTTTTTCGTAATTAAAATTTTAACATTTCACACACAAAGGCCTTCTAAAATTATTTAACCTTTAACAAGAACGCTGTAAGTAATGAATGGCTACTTAGATATCTTAAGAAAGTACGGGACAGTAACACTTACTTGTACTGATTGAGATCGAAATTTTTGGGCATTTTTGGGGATTGAGACGGTGAGCCAGACACGATTCTGTGATGTGGAATTGGGGAAGCTGTTATGTCGCCCATTAAATCCGACTGATCTCCACTTTTACCACTAATCCCAAGATGTGTTCCATTCACTTGATGAATCTGTGCAGTAATGTGAGCAGGGGTGCTAGTAACTAGGCTTGCGTTTGGTATTCCGATCATTTTGTCTACAGAAATTCGGGACTTTCCTGTCTTAGACTTCTTTTCAAGCTCCAGAATTTGTCGTATTTCAGGTTCAACGATATCCACCCACTCGGAATCATTTCCTGAGGAGATAAAAACAAAACTGGATTGTACGACATATTATGACACAATACTCGTCCATTACGACACAACCAGCCCTACAGAGATTTCGTATTATTACTGCACAAAACGCCTATTTTTCCTAAACATATTTTAGACCCTTTAACGTGACCTGCACTTGCTTGGAATAAAAGTTCCTATAAAACAAAACAATTTAAAGCAATAAGTTTCAATTCTTCTGAAAGAGAGACATATTTTT
This sequence comes from Coecobrya sp. COE2, assembly GCA_027743765.1. Taxonomy (NCBI): domain Eukaryota; kingdom Metazoa; phylum Arthropoda; class Collembola; order Entomobryomorpha; family Entomobryidae; genus Coecobrya; species Coecobrya sp. COE2. The sequence continues at coordinate 2,298 of JAHZMV010003547.1, forward strand.
TAATTTTCATTTTTCTTAATAGAAATGGGTTCGCTTCCTACTACATTCAACTTCTGTAAGAGAAAACAAGACATTGACATAAGGAGTAGGCAGGGACTCTTCTGACTGGCTCTTGTGAGTGCTCCTCGTGTGTTTTGTAAATTGTAAGACCGGATATACCTACGCAGTTTCTGCATTTTTGCTTTATATAAATATTCCCAGGCACATTTTCAAGAACAAAACGTCTCATAAGACAAAGAAATTTCGCGTTTCCTTTTTCTATTCTCATTGCCTACACAATTGACAATACTCCCGTAAATATGTGAAGTGTGAGTGCAAGCTTCGTTTTGCATTTAGCATTGGTGGGAAATACAATAGTATCGGAAATAAATGTTTTGTAAATGTATAAATGTGGGACGGTGGCGGCGGAAAGGGAGGATTTGTGCGCACATTATTTGCAGAAACTGAAAGCACACACTTCGGAAATTATTAATTGCCAGCAGGAAAGGTAGCGTCTCCTTGACAGTTTCACCAGAATACAAACTCAAAGTAAATAGTAGGAAAATAATCTTACTAGCTTTAATTAAGTGAACTAGCTTTACAATAATTTTATATGAACGTACTTTTTAAAAGCTTACCTGAAGAAACATTGTCCATCACATTATGGTCGTCTCCAGCCAGTAGCAATCCTGCACCACTAGCAGCTTTCTCGTGATCAGAAATTGAATTAAAGGGGGATTTAGTCGACATGACTGTGCCCACACCAAAGTCTGAAGTGGTATGACTCTGTCCACTGCCGATTCTTTGAGTTCCCTTGTTTTCGCATTCACTACTGCTACTATTATTTTTATTGCCAGCACTAATACTTGCACCATTTCCATTGCCACTGCCAGAAGCAAAGTGCGAATGATGGTTATGATGAAGATGTTGTTCAGCAGCCACCGAAATGGCCAAATTATGCAAGTCGGCAGTGATTTTCTTGAGCTGCTCGCTCTTGCTCTTGTTCAACGCAAGAGCTGAAGAGGAGGCGTTAGCACTGGCTCCTGCACCTGACAACGCTGCTGCTTCGCCTGTTGCTTGAGAAGTCTCTAAATGCAGATTAGCCGATGATGGATTTTCCATTGTGCCACTGCTTCCATCCCCGTTCTCCCTCTTCTCTCCCGCAAGAACTGAGGGGAGAACTGGAGGAAGACCCAAAGCATTATGGTGGTTGCTGCCACTGTTTTGAAAGTGATGATGCTGCAGTCCAGACGCCCCTGACACTTCCGGCTTTTGTGATGTTGGCAGTGGTGGTGGGATTTGGTCATTGTCGCTCCCAGACTTATTATTATTGTTGCTGCTTCCGTTTGCCAAAGAGGTCGTGGGAGCTTGATGTTGTTGGTGCACAAGAAACTGCTTATTACCATCGCCACTAATATTATGCGTGTAACTTGAAGAGGACGGTGAGGAAAGTGAACTTTCTACACCAACACCAGCACCAATGGCAGAAGAATTATTTGCTGCAGTAGTAATTATTGTACTACTAGCACCTAATCCTCCAGAAGAATTGGACGTACTACTACTCGGACCTGGTGTGACACTGAACCGGTTTCGTGGAATTGCTACTAGCTCACTACCTCCTGTTGTTAATTGACTTGCACCTGAAGAAGAAGCAGAAGACAATGCTCCAATCTTGCCGTTTAGCGAATACAATGCTCTGTTTGCAGAGCTACCTGTAGTCTCTTCAGGAGTGCCAGCGCCACCGACAGAAAATTGTTGAACCATCCGACCAATTCCATTTTGATGAGTCATTGGCCCTGAACCTGTTCTCGTAAATGGGAGACTGCCTGGTTCGCAAAGTTTGTCCAAGGCTCTTTGTGCTCGTTCAACGTGGTGAGGAATTAGTGCAGGTGAGTGTGGCTCATGACCCAAACTATAACGTGGTTGCTGGCTTTGTTCGATTTGCTGTTGTTGTTGGGAAAACTGCGAGCCTCGGTATAAATCCCTGTTATTGCCACTATTACCCGACTCCATTATCGGTCTCAGTTGCAGAGATTCTTCTGTCAGATTAGATTTCAATGTGCTTTGGTGAATCGCCTTTCTGAAGCTGGTGTTAACATTTTTACGATCGTTCATGGGCGGACTCAGGTAGGAATTTGCATTTCCGTTTTGCACTGAAGCACCCGAGTTGTTGTTGCTTCCGTTACCATTTTGTGGGGATACGGCCGGTGGCGAAGTATAGTAGGGAGCAGATGTTGTTCCACCTCCGAAAGTGTCATGGATTGAATGACTATGCAAATGACCATGCTGGTTTAACCCATACGATGGTATTCCCATGGGAGACTCCAAGTATGAGCTTGTCCCATTTTGCCCAAAGCCTCCATTATTGGTATTACCATTTTGGTTGGTTGTGGAATTATTGTTGTTACTTGCGTTATTATTCACAATGTTACTATTATTAAGGCCTTTGGCAGGCAAACCTGCCGAGGAGTTCGAATTACTACTACTGCTGCCATTACCGAAACGACTAGATATCATATCCTTTATATGGTTGTATGTCTTCGTGGGAAACATTTTCGCCGAGTCTTTCGCCTTGTCCAAACCAACCGACGAAGAATCACAAGCACTGACATTTAAATTGGATTTTAAATTTGAACTTGAAATACCACCGGCACTTGGAACACTTTGTATGGAACTTGACGTAGGACTGGGTCCTGGAGGTGGGAGTAGCGATTTATGAGTCACCATCGGACTTTTCGTTGGCAGTATAGAACTTTGGACTGCAACCCCGCCAAAGCTACTGTATTGTTGAGCTGAACTTGTTGCGTTGGGTTGCCTCAGCATCATTCCTCCGTTTTGTTGTTGATGCAAATGCTGCGATTGATGAACTGATTGCACTGACAGATTTTGCTGTTGCTGCTGCTGTTGATGATGTTGTTGTTGTTGAACTTGTTGTTGCTGGTGTCGATATTCCATTGAATATCCATTACCAGCCATTACTGAAGGCGTTTGACCACTCATCGCCACACCGCCACCACCTGGTCCATTAAACTGCGTAGGTTGATAGGACACCGATGATGAGGTTGTAGTTGACTGCAAAGAGACAAGACAAGAAGAACATGAAATAGAGGAAATGAGAGAAAACGTGATAAGTATTTGCCATTTGAGTTCACGAGTAACATTACACAGAGCTTAGCAAAGATCCCTTTTATCAGAGCGCGGTACACAAGAATAAAATTACTACAACAATTTACACTAGCAAGGATTCATACAAGTCATTCCTTTATATTCAGGATATGAAAGATAATTTTCTCAGGTGATACTTCCTTCCCAAGACATGGGATTACATTGCAAAAACTGTTTTAATTCTTTTACTATCATCTTTTGCCGTTTCTTGTATTTATTGTTTGATCATGAAATATACGATGTACTCACATACCTGCGCACATCTTTGTATTCATTCAGGTACCAATCAAGGAGTATAACTAATTACAAAGCAATTGCCTTTATGTAATACATATTTATGTACACTTTTACAAGTCACAATCCATCAGTGTCATAAATAACCGTTTTATTTTTCTCGCCTTCCTCAGGTACAGAGAAAGTCATACAACAGCAGAAATAGAAACACATTAAAATATAAGCAATTCACTTGCAGTGTTACATTTTTATACAACAACCGTGGTATATCTACATAGTAAAATGTAATAAAAAAGACAGCATCGTTTTGTTTCAAGTGTCATCATTGATATTCCGAGTCACGCGTGTTTACGCGATACATAAATATAACTCGTATCTCTTCTAACATACTACTCAAATCACTGATGAATAACTTTGATACAACTGCATATTACACTTAAAACACAATAAACTCATTTTATTAAAATGAATTCTTCAAGTCTCTCGCTCAACGAAGTTTTTTCCGTCAATATAAGAATCCCTAGCTACTAGCTATGCGCTTTCTTGACAGGATGATTAGCTAGCGGATTAAAATAATACACTCGATGGGTTTGTCCTTTTAATACATTTGTGCAGTAATAATCGGTTCATTGTAGGTATCCCCAGAGAGACTTATCCTTTCTACCATATATTGCCACCACCTCCTCCCAAGAAACACCGTCCCCTGTGCGATCATTGTCAATCGTCAAATCATCCCCGCCATCCTCTTGAAATCCCTACATATTTATACTTCAGATAAGATTAGATAGAGGTTTATTGAAGTGTTTTTGCGTGCCTCTAAACCTAAACTTGATGCATACATTAAGATAACACCCTTCTTTATGCAAACACTACATGAGGCTTATAGTAAATCTAAAAAAGCTGAGAGTTGACTGGTGACGTGGAAAAAGGAGGTTGGAAAAACGTTATTTAGAATTTTATGACTGATCGGGAAGCGTTAATGGCACAGATATCAGTGACAGGAGAGGTGTTGATACTGAAAATAAAAATTATGACTGTGGGAGGACATGAAACGTCAAAAGGGCCTAGTTGGGGGAATGACTATTTTTAAATACCAGTCCATCTTCAATGCACTTCAAGACATTACTCCCTGCAATCCCAATCCCCTCAATCTTTACATTTTATTTATATGCGATCAACTCGCCAAAGTTAATCGCGCAATAAATAATTTAAAAAAATATTATGACGTACGACGACGATTTTTCGTCGACGAGTCAACTTATAAGGAAATTAATAAGGTAATCAATTTAAAAAATATCTTTTACCTAAGCTTGCAATAATTAATTCACTAATAAGTAACTCTCTTGCTAGTAGCGTTAAAAGCCAATTTAAAATCAGACAAGAAGGACTTGAAGGTACGTATGAATGTACGTATATGTTTAATATTCATTCGCAGTGTTGGTATTAGAATTCTGACCCTTAATTAGGCAGGAAGCCATTGTGTTCATCAAAAGAAAAAATAATAAAGCTTTCATTCAACCTTATATGTACCGTAGAAAATAACTTACCCAGGTAATTAGTCTTTACTCGATGTTATATTAGTACCAATTACAGAGTAATTAAGGCAATTTCAGTCTGATATTAATAAACTAGAAGGGTTTCACGATAGGTGCAGGGGAAAATAATTGATGGTATGATTTAAAGATTTAAATGCCCACCTGTTGCGTGGGATAAGAACGGTTGTCGAAGATTCCTTGAGAATCTCGCCGATAGGAACTAGTGTCAGCCCTGTGGCCGAAGTCGTGCTGCAGGGTATCTTTTGTCCTTTGCCAATCTCTTACTGATGGAGCCACAGCGTTTGGTCTTAATAAATACAATGTTTAAACAAAATTATATTATGATCGATAATTAATTTAATAGTGACACATTAGGAAAAATTACTGATCGGGTTAATTATTGTTTTTGCAACTTACCCTTTATAAATTACGGTATCTAGGCTATCCGTATTGGACGACGACAAACTAAGACTCTGAGAAGCAGATGAGTCTGAAAAGTTGTACCCTGCCATTTTTCTTCCTGATGGGGATGACGAACTATTATTGACAAAAAAACTGCGAGGATTTTGTAACGAACTACTACTGTTATCACCGTTATGTGGAGTGTGGCCGTTTGGTACACTTGAAGCCGTGTGTGAATTGTTCGAAGGTCCTAGCTCTAAGGCAGGATTGTCGATTCCATCTAGATGTCTCTTCGGGATTAGGTCTTGTTGCATGGAAGACATAACAAGAGCATGTTGCTCTTGATTAAACGCCTGAAGAAACAAAAATGATAAAAACAGGCAAAATTCTTTACAGTTTCTGCTTTTTCATAACCAATATTGTAACCAGCAGTAATAATTAACGAGGCGAGTCAAATTTTTTTTGGAGGATCCTGAGGTGATAAATGATAAGTCATTCTTAAACCTCAAGTTGTACAGTAGTTCCTAAATATTTATGACCATAGCAGTGGTAGCAGTCATTGTTTCGTCGACGCTACAGCAGTATTGTTTTACGACAGACGTGGATGAGCGATGAGGTATTTTCCAGCCACCGATACTAGGTCGACAGAGTAAAACTTATGAAACTTTTTTTCGAGCGATTCGGACATTTTTTATGTGATTATTTGAACTGTTGTTTTTCGGATTTAAGACACCAAAATTGGTACACATGTACAGTATGACCTGAGGAACATGGTGGAATAAAAATTTGACACAGGTCAATTTGAAATCGCAAAGGTCAAATTTTAAAAATGGGAATTAAGAGCTGAAATTCTGTACATAGGTACTTTTCGACACGAGGAACATTATGAAATTAAAATTTATCACCAAAGGTCATTTTGAAATCGCAAAGGTCAAATTTTAAAAATGTGAATAAAGAGATGAAATTCGGTACATAGGTACTTTTCGACACAAGGAACATTATGAAATTAAAATTTATCACCAAAGGTCATTTTGAAATCGCAAAGGTCAAATTTCAAAAATGGGAATTGAGAGCTGAAAATCTGTACACAGGTACTTTTTAAAACGAGGAACATTATGGACTTAAAATTTATCACCAAAGGTCATTTTGAAATCGCAAAGGTCAAATTGTCGTTAAATATAATTTCGGCAATCTGTTCTGACCAAGTATATAACTGGATGATTGCCATGATTCTAATCCGCATTTCAATTGGAAAATTCATTTCCCTTTAAAAGATAAGTTAGGAAGCTAACCTTCGCTATAGCTTTTCAGCTCTTAATTCCCATTTTTAAAATTTGACATTTGCGATTTCAAATTGACCTCACATAAAAATGTCCGAATCGCCGAAAAAAAGTTTCATAAGTTTTACTCTGTCGACCTAGTATCGGTGGCTGGAAAATACCTCATCGCTCATCCACGTCTGTTTTACGAGAGGTTGAGATGAAGCAGTAGTAATGATACGCTTGGAATGTTGTGATCTTAACCTTAACCTTATATCCGCTGGCGGATGCATGCGGTTTGTGCTATCGCACTGATGCGATACAATGATACAAAGCCATCGAAGAGCATTGGCAGGAGAACAGTGCAGTACTAGTGCATACGACGTGGCTTGTTAGTGAGTGGATTATTGTGTGGAATAGATCAACGAACCGCTTCCGTCGTTCGTTTCCCTTTTTTGAACAAAACACATTTACAAAATTCTCAGTATCAGGATCGTTCCACATAACGTAATACTAAAAATTAAAATGTGTGATGGACTGATGTGTCACAATGAAAGGGTACTGAATTTTTCTGCGGTTTGTCTGTTAGTAATAGTGAATTTGTATATTTTAGTTGAACTGATGAACTTTTACTGATCAACATTTAACATTTTCAATGTCCATGTGTGGCTCCTGGAAAAAGGAAATGAAAAATGAATTGCGTTATTTAATACTTACCTATCCATAATCCATATATGTGGCCTATGCTGCTGCAAATGAAAAGGCGAGATATGCATGATGATGAAATATTGTAAAAGGCGTTACTAGCTTTGGCTGGTGTGATCACAAAAGTGATGTATGCGTTAATCGGCATGACTTTTATCTAGTCTACTCTCTATCACATCCTGTCTGTATGAGCAGTGAGCACTGCATTGTGATCAGACATGCGTGCGGTAATTCCAATTCCTAAACTTCATTCAATGTAAACCATTATGCTCAGTTTATATATATGTAATTCAATTACTCAATCACTCAGTGAATTGTTAGTAACTGTGAAAAATCAAACCAATGTTTGTTTGCACTTGGAGACGAGACGAGAGACAAACTGCACAGTTTGTACCATTGCATGTTGCACGGGGGTTTAAAGTTTATATTATGAATCCTGTTACTTGTTATAACCAATTTGTCACTGTTTTATGACTTATTTAGCTACTACACTCAAAAAAATAATTTCACTGCAACCACTCTAAAATAACAAGGAGCTTATATAATTTGTCATTTTCCTCAACTGCCTTGTTGAACCCTGGCATTGCTTTTCTAACACCAATATTCTAAAAATATACCGTCAATAAATTGCATAGTCACCTTCTGTAAAAAAACATTCGTCTCCTTTTTACTCACCCTTTTACACTTCTCAAAAATGCAAAAAATACAACAAAAAACAACTACGCCAGAGAGTTGAAGAATTTTACACACTGCGCCCACGCCTTGTCACTAGTCAAACCTCCTCATGCAGCCATGCCATGAACTTTCTTCGTAATCCTAATAAATAATAGATCGTAATACGGATGAACTATTTACATTTGTAGACTAAAGCTAAAACTCCTCCTAAAACCGCTTCTTAAAATACTTGTGTAACGTGACAAGAGAACAAGCACAGCATTTATACAGATTGAATTGTTAACAAGCATGTCTAATAAAGAACATTTACTTAAGGAGAGATATTTCATGGCTGACAGGCTGATTTGCTTTTTGGAGAGAGAATAGAGAGGGAGGGATGGGCATTTTTTAAATCTGAAGGGGTACGTTCTTCTGCAACTGCATTTTGCATATTATTTGTCAACATCAGATATCAAAATTAACTCAATGAACTGGTGGACATTTTATTTGCCTTCTCAATTACATGGTTATGCAATTTTGCAACTAAATCATTTAACGTGGTTCGAAATTAATTTGCCGTGTTTCGAACTCATGGTGATGATAATTTTTTACCTGTATTTAGACATGGTTACCGATAAAAAAAAGTGATAACTAACATCATGGCAGATAGTTTTGCGCCTAAGATAGCTAGCCCTGGAAGCGTTTTCGAACCATGGAGGAACTTCCTTGTTTCGAACACTTTGACATTTTAATTCATACTGGCTAATATTTTTTAATGAAGAGTATATCTGAGATGAGAATAAAAATATTAAAAATAAGTTATCACAGCACAGGTGCAAACAAACTTAAAATTTACATGGCATTACTACATTTTAGTAATTATTACATTTTTAAATCAAAAACAACAGATTCAGTTCCTACAGCAGAGATGCTCAATTAAAATCCACTCAACTAACCCATCATCCACTCATTGTGAATTCTACTCGTACCACTCATTCAACTCACACAGTAATTTTATCGACACATTCCAACAACTTACTCGACATTGTACCAACCACCATTTATATCAATAATCTCATGTTCCCCAGTGTGGATGTTATATTAAAAGCTAATTTTTCTGCATTTTGGGTACTAGTTAAGAAAGCACCACCTATTTTCCATGTATGCCGCCGTTCGATTTTCTTGCACATTTTGCATGTATTTAAACGGAGAAATCAGTGAATTTTAATTTAAAATGTTATGGAAAAGTTGTGGACCAATCTGTCAAATTGAAGCTTATTAACTAAACTACAAACTGACACCCCAAATCAATAACCGGATTTGCATAACCAATCAACATTCGGATTTATTATTCACTCATTGCCGCTCAAAGTCCGCTCCACCACTTTTCAAATTTTGCAATGTAAAGTCAACTAATGTAATTTTTCCATTTAAAATTCTATCCATAGCACTACTTTACTTTTACATGTAAAATCTAGTTGCAAAGTGTTTTTCAACTTTGCAAACTTTTGGTGGATCAGGCCATAGACATGGCTTTTGGGGTATCAAGGTGGTACTACACCTCAAGTTGAATTTGAATATTACATTGCCCGAAGACTTACTTGAAATACTGAGTCACAGTCAGTCATCAGTGCGTCAATTTATGTCCCAAGATTACCTGACATCGCTTCGCCACACTTGGCTACAAATCATAAAGAAAAGTTCCCTCTTGAAGAGGGGTTCTTTTACTCTGTGGCTACATGTTAGCTTGCTGGGTTTATTCGTTTTCTGTTCACAGCGCGATTAACTAATAGTCGTTTTCGCAAGGCAATATTATCTGTTAGACTGTCACTTTATTATGTAGCTTTTTTATGTCACAAGTCACATACAACATACTACTCATTGCCAATCCTTATCTTGATGTTAAATCGGAAATACTAAGCAATAATTAAGTAAATATTTCACAAACAAAATTAACATGATCTTTTAAAGTAACGAAAAACTCTTGCGAGCCGATTTTGCTTACCTCAATTAGTTTTTGCAACTCAAAAGCGCTACCACTTCTCCTGATTGTTGTCGTTCCCGAGGACAAGGCCTTTTGTTGTTGAGCTGCGAGTTGATTCTGTAGCTCTTTTGCTCTCTCACTATCAAGTGTCAACTGAAATAGAAAGGTAGAGAAACTGTTAGAACTTGACAGTCAGGGTCACAATAACATAATAATATACATACACTGTTTCTTCAATAAGATCAAATACATAATGATATATAGTTATGCATAATTGCCATTAGTAAAGCAAAAGCCATAAAACTTTAAAAGCGGAGTAATGTGCAAAAATATATAATTTACTTTATTGTTTTCTCTCGTTCAACTAAACTAGAGACTCAGAGAGGAAACTTTTATTTAGTTTTTCTTAACCAGTGGCAGTATTGAGTATTGAGGTGGCAGTGCTGAGGTGGACATTCTTGCAACGCCACCACTTAAAGTACACATTGTGCTATAATGATTTCGATGCGTTCTTAAATGTAAAAAAGCACAATAGACGTCAATTTTCTACTGCCATGTCTAACGTTACTCGTTACACCCATTCTTAACCTGACTGCAACGAACAACGAGAACGTAGACTTTGCACTTGTACACATTCAGAGTCTGAATTTCAGACTTCATTTTTTTCTTTTGGGAAAGAAAATGAAAAAGCATTTTTCATCATTTACACATGCATAAATAAAATAAGTATGTTCTATGTGAATCAGAAGGATATATTTCTTCGCTCTATCACATATCGCGTGACACTCACTGAAAACGCACTGCAAGTATAATGATAAGACTATATTTTTGACTAAACTGTCCTATCGCTTTAATAAAATGCCTATTGAGAACCTCCATGACCTATCACCGAAGGGTTGTAACATAAATTTCAAAATTGAAAATAAATATCATATTCGTATTCCTCATTGAAAACTGGTTCACAAATGTGGTCTTGGATTTTTGGGGTACCTCGATACAACGGAGTAATTTGAGAACGCAGATTTTGAGCTAGGGCAGCGATTTTCTCGGATATAAATTAACGGATTGAGTTGAAATTGGCCACAGGCCTTTATGATTCTCCAGCCTGTTCAGAAGAGAAAATTCGAAAATTCCTTAACCTCTTGGCGGATTATCACATCTATCGGCGTGTTCATTTCCATGTCCGTTGACACCGAAGCACGCCTAAAAGCGTG
>JAHZMV010003548.1:0-14170 GCA_027743765.1 Coecobrya sp. COE2
AAAAGTACGACGCTGTTTTGTTTAAATGGTATACTGGTTTAATAAATCGATTTGAATGTGACATACCTATAAAAAGTAATTATATTTTGAACTGAAAGGAAATAACAAATTTTATATTAGAAGCAACATAATATCCAATCCAACTTAAACTTTTTTTCTTCATGCTTCAAAGAACCGTATTTAGCGGTTGAGTTGGAATATGTGATCATTTTCTAGTGGATTTTCCAAACAAACATGAAAATAATACTTCTAAGTTTGCGAAAAGTATGATGTACCCACTCATGTCTTCCTAAAGTTGCATAGTCTCCAAAACTATCTTCTTAATGTTAGAACGAAATAAAATAAATTATCTGAAACCAACTGATACTCAAGCATTAAAAGCGATTAAGCGTTTCGTTAGCAGATTCCTGATATTTACTTAACATACAGTTTCAGCTAAGCAATACTATTTTACTTGTTGTCCATAAGAAAAATAAATTTTCAAGAGAATATTATTGGCTTGGATTGATTGCTAAATTTTTTAAAAGATAAATGAAAATTATTGATTTACTCAGCTTTTTTACACCCCAGTTGGTATAATTTTTTTACTTTTGGAAATTAAATATGAATGATAGGGTTGATGTAATTTTGACAGTTAATTGCTACCTAGTATTTACTCGCTTATTAGGAGCATAATTCACGGTTTTTAATAAACATTATTTTGGATAAATCTACATTTAATTTTAATATATTCGGTTTCATAACTTGTCATTTAATTTTACGTCACATAGTAGAACATCAGGAAGTTTCATATTATTATTGATAGGTGTAAGCAAATATTGCAAATTGTGACAGCAATAACATTAAATATGCGTGTGAGTGTGATATATCATAATATTCCCTGGGAGGAATTATGAAACTTGTCTAAAATGATGTGCGGAAATGTCATCGACAAAAATTGTTTATATTTTATATTCGAAATAAATACAAAATGCTACTGGGAAAAGAATATGGGTTCTCACATTTTTCAGTTAATATTCTTCAAAAACAAGGTTATAGATTTATCGTGACAACATAAGCTTAAATTTCTCCAAACTCAACTTGATTTGTTACCCTTAATTATTCCTGTTTCTACTGAGAACAGAAGAGTTTCATAAGTTTGCTTTTAATTAACCTTTCTTAAAAGTATCATACAAGCATAATGAAGAATTTAGTTAATATGGTCGATGTAAACGCAAAGCTGCCTAGTTTCTTCGAGTGCATTCCTGTAAAATCTCAGTGGACATCGACAAGAAATCCAAAAGCCAGACAGCATTAAATTAGTTCCGTTTGAATTTTCTTGTCTTAGGCTTGTTAAAATTAAAAACACTATCTATACAGTTGGCAATGGAATCATTGTTCTGCAGCTGATGATACGTAAAGAGAATGACGTTGTTGACAGAATGGCGGTATGGACGGCAGTTTTATTGCTGACAATTTACAACGTTTTCTTACAAACTTGTGCAAGAAAAGTTGAAGAATTTTGTCTTTATATGAACGGAATTATTTCAATTAACAAAACTATTACCGTCAACACTCGTCCTATAGCGCATTATACAATCAGGGAAACAAACTTGATTGAAGTCATTGCTAGAGTTTTTATTCATTTAGCTATATTTACATGTGTTGCTTTTCCTTCGGGATTTGTATTTGGATTCCATTTGAACAATTTTTACAAGCCTTCTTTTATTGGATACTGGGTGCTTAAGTTTTTTTCCGGTAAATGTAAAAACACTTTCGCCTCAATTATTCATATCGCCTTAAAATCTACAATCATGATATCACTGTTCCTGTACAATTTATGGATTTGGACGTATGGTCTAACAGCAGCAGTTTTTGTTGCAATAAATATCCTAGTAATTAGTCCCATGGCACTGAGGGATATCGTTCGAAGGTAATAAACTAGCTTTATTTATATAACTGTTAATGTGTCAGGTGTATTTGAATTTCTCTATTTCTACAGTATTCGGAACCTCTTAAAAAATAATACGGACCCTGCAAAACTTGAAACGTCGCTGAAGACATACCGACATGCCCAATTAATTTCCACAATAGGAAATAATGTTGCCCAGGGGGAAATTCTACCAGTTTGCATGATTGGAGTGATACTTGGACTTGGGTTTAGTGTACCACTTTTGGCAACATACGCTACTACAAATGGTAAAGGAAACTTTATTTTTATGATGGCCTGCATCATACTGGGAGTGAATGTCATTATCATAATATTGGTTTGCTTTGGATTGTTGGCTGGCGTTTACATGGAAGCCAAAAATATAATCAAGATATCCAAACGAATACAAGCTGAGATAATTCTAAGCACAAGAAAGGATAGAAAATTGCTTCGACTCATTTTGAAATCGTGTTCCATTATAAAAATTAAGTTTGGAGCAGCAAATTTCATGGACGAACTTACGCCTCTGAGATGTCTAAATAAAGCTTTGGATATTTCTGTGCAGTTGCTTTTGCTTGAGAAAAACTAAAGGTTTCATTTCATCAACGATAAAGTAGCTATATTATTTGCCACAAAATCCATGGATATTGAATGACACAAATTGATTTCCCAAAACTTACACTATAACAAACTGAAACGATATACATTGAAGATTTTATGAGTGTTTGAAAACATTTCCCATACTATTATAACCAAACACATTGCAATATCAATTGTTGTTTAAAATTTCTTAGCGACAGATTTGCTGGCCAATTTGTCTCAAATATGGACTGCTGCAAACAAAAATGAAAACGGAACATCTGCAATAGCTACTGATCACAAATTTAACATTCAGGATTTGCAGCACAGCTAACATTGAACTGGAAGGCTTGTACTAAACTGATTTTGAATTAAATCCGCTTTGGTTTTCATAACAAGAAAAAACGTACGTTGTAGTACAAATCGTATAAACGCAGGTGCTCTTTCTCTATCCAGTTTATGAAATTCTCCAACGTTTAACGTAATCGGTAAGCAACTACGAAAAAATCTAGAGGACCATCGACAATGCTTCCATTGACTCGCATAAATCAAGATATCATTCGAGTATATAATTGTGTTACTTCCAAGATCTAATACTGTGCATACTATACAATTTGATACGAAAGCAGCAAACGCCAATGCAAGTTGGAATTTTTTGGTGAGAGTGTCACTAAACGCAAGGAGAGGAAACAACACAGCAATTATCGCACTCGCACCACAAAACTGAATCACAGGAAAAGTGTAAGATTGAAAACATTGGTTGGCTATTATAACCAAAACTTGAATTTGTCGATAACGCATTGCAACTAAACGGCGGACTTGATCATTTCTCCAAAACCTTGACGCCTTGCTGATATACCTGAAATTTAAAAAAAAATGTTGCAGTTATTAAGTGTTATAATAAACTAAATTTATGAAAGAATTAATCACCGTAATTGGCTAAGATTCTGTAGAATTTCACTAAGAGCCACAAACACCAAAACGACAATATTTGATGCAATCAGTCCGAGTGGGAAAAGGATAAAAACGTGGTTGACCAAAATCCCAATTCCAAAATATAAACTGGTACAATTTGTATTAACGTTTCTTAAAAATTTATTTAGAACATGGAGACACGGAAAAAAGAATATGATTACTGGAACAATTAAGACAAACATAAAGAAAGATCCGAGGCTGCAAGTTAAAAGCGAAATCAAAAATAGATTACAGGTTTTGCCTTGTTTATTCTGCTTTCTGAATAGAAGTCTAGAAAAAATGTAAGAATTGTTTTGATGTAGAAAAATGCTATTGTAAAGTTGACAGATTTCCGAAGCACTCGAGTTGAACGCTAAAAAACTAATTTGGCAACCAATGTTTGTGATTATGAGAAATATGTGAAACAAAATGGTTAGCAAATTTATATTGTTTTCACTACGTAGATTGATAGAAATATCAGAAATGGACAAAGCCATTGATATATTCAAATAAATACTCCATAAAATCCAAGATATATTTTTCTGCTTCCGCTTAACTGTGACCAGGTATAGTCTGCGTAAATTGGAGAATTTAAATGGAAGCAGTGGAAATACAAGGGTGCTCAAATTTATTTCTGCTTGAAGTATCTTAACCACAGATTTACTTGGCATTTTGGTGTCTCAGGTTCCGCAGATGAAAAAAATTAATATTCCACTGCCGTAATATTGAAAACGTAAGGTCATTTAAGACATTAAGGAAAAGCAAAATTTTGATGGATCATATTTGCTCGACTATATTATATAGATTTACAATGTGAATTCAAAACATTAAATTTTATCAGAGACTGTTTTAATTAAATTATATACCAAATTGGGTTGGTTATTCCCAACCTGAATCTATGGAATTACAGAAAGGGGGCTTCCAGGATATCACATTGAATAGAGTGGGAGGTCTAGAAGTGAGGGTACCCATAATGTTAACTCAGGGAATCCTGTAATGTTAAAAATGTAACGTAGGGTAGTAGAGGATCTTCAAATAGTATGTGACATGCGCGACCTCCTAACTGGACGCCCCCTAATATGGAAATGGCGTGCAAATAGGTTAAGCTATTCCAGTGGTATGGTATACAAAGTTGAAATACTCTAGGCAAACGAAAAATAATAATCATAATCTAACACATAATGGGTTGACGTTCCACATCTAATCCTGCGGCGTAACAACCCCGCGAATTATATGGTTTCTGGTTTTGTAATCCAACTCTGCTGTGTTGGTTAGCCAAAACAAAAAAATAACGAGACGGAAGCACATTTTCTCCATTTCCGTAAATATGCTAGGGTCAGTCAACTTTTTTATTTCTTTATTTTTTATAGGGCATTGTTTAAAAATGAGAATGTATAATAGAGTAGAACATTTTGCACAGAACACCAAAAACAATACCTTGCTTGTAAAAAAAATTAGGAATATTGGCAATGATCCAAATTATCTCTTGTCTCTCAAAGGAGTATATAAATGAGTATTCCATTAAAAAGTCTTATGGAAATTTCTGAAATACTTTCAAAGTTATACAGATTAGTTGAATCCTAAGCACTAAATGAAAATGCATATATCGTGACAGTACTGAAAACATGGTCTCTTACCCTACTAAAATCAAAGTTAATTCATTTATTATTTTCTTTATTCATTTATTGTCAACTTGTAATACATTTATTCTGCTTAACTACTAACATATACATGATTGTAATTTGTACTGTTCATCTTGTAAAATTATACAAGTTATTACCTAAGCTCTATGTCCTACTACAATGATTTGCTTGCGCAAAAGTGCACAAATTACTATAAAATGATCTTGTAATTAGTCGTATAATTCGTAAAAATTTATCTTGAGGCAGTTGTATAAAATTATTTTCACTTAACCCAGTTTCGTGCTTCGGTATGCACGCTGTCTGTCTCCGACAAAATTTCTACAGGAAAGGTTGCTCTAAATTACTGCATGTCTTTAAAGCCATATATAAAATTATTGCTTGACTACTTAACTTGTACTTTACGTATGTCCGTATAACTGAAGTGAAAAGTGATTCTTGCAAACTGATGATTTAAAGAAATGATGCAAGGAAGCACGCCTATTGTCTATAAGTAGGAAGCAACTGGCCTGGCCTATTATTATAACTTATAAGCTTATTGTCAATCGTTCCAACATGTTGCCGTTTCCAAACCATGTTATTCTTTGTACATAAACTGTTATGGAACTCATTGCTCCATACGAAAAGAAGCGATATATTTATTGTCATTTTGTGTGTCCTTCACGTCAAAAAGATGAAAACTACAACTGTGCAGAAAATGATTGTCACGAAAACCATGACTGCAACAAGCCAAATATTTCTAATTTAATGACAATACTTATGACAAAATTGCTGAAATATTTTAATATTTAATTTCTTACTTCCTTCTGATGACCCAAAAGGATGACTTGGGTAAAAATGAAATACAACTTAAGACTTTCGGGTAAATAATTGACATTCTAGATTTGCAAAATACGAGACGTACATATTTTACATAGCAAAAACTATTTACATTTTCTCAGTCGTTATAAATCCCTTTAGGCAATCAACCTATCAGGTGTCAACGACTATACTTTCCGTTGCTAAGTATTTTATTTTAATATTATATCAGAATGGCAGATATATGCAATCTTGTAGCGTTAAATTTAAACGTACCCAGTTTTCTAAAATGCATTCCAATTGAAGGGAAATGGTTTACACCAACACACACAAAAAGTGACTCAAAAATATTGATTGTGCAACCAATAGATTCGAAATTCATGTTACGATTAAAAGCACAAAATGCACTTTACACATTCGCCAACATTATTATTTTGGCACAATGTGCTTTAAAGTCAGACGACACAACAGTTAACAAAATAATGGGATGGACGGCAGCCATGCTCCTAACCGTCTATAATGTCTTTTTGCAAACCTTTACAAGCAAAGTGAACGAAGCTTGCTAATGCATAAATGAGTTACTTCGCATTACAAGAGTATACAAAACGTACTCAAACGTTTTTCCCGAACATAACGTTAAACATCTATTGGGGTTGAAAATTTCCCGAGCTGAAAACTATTGCAGAATTTTAATCAACGTTGGTATATTTTCTCGGGTTGTATTTGCGCCAGCGTTTCCTCGTTCATTGGATATTGGTTACTTGGTGACCCAAGAAAAATAAATAATACAATTTTTCATGGAATACTCTACATTTTTAATTTATGGGTATGGACATTCGGTGTCAACACAATGGCTTTTGTCGGCTTGAATATTTTGGTGATAAGCCCATTGGGAATGAAAGCAATTATTCACAGGTAATTTGATTTACATTATAAATGTTTTTAGAAACAGATTATTTTAACGTTTTATTATGGAACCTTCCCAGGATATCGGTGAAGCTGCGGACACAACGAAATAATGGAAAACTTAGAACGGCATCACAAGCTTACAGACAAGCTAATTTACTTTCCGATCTGAACAACGAAATTCGACAGAGGGAAATTTTATTTGCTGCTATAGTTGGAATATCAGTTGGCATAGCGTCCAGTATTGCCCTATTTGTTAGACATGTTAAGATGATGGATGAAAATTTAGTATTGGTGATGACCTGCGTAATATTATTTTCAAATTCGACGCTAATTGCAATCGTTTGTTTTGGTATATTGGTAGATGTTTACGTGGAGTCAAAGCATTGCATTGAAAATTTTAAGCAGGTACTCTCTTTAGAACGTCATATGTTCAGTAAAGCAGAAGTGGTTTGGAGTAAACGTGTTTTGAGGTCTTTACCAAAACTAAAAGCTAAATTTGGAGTTGGGAATTTTCTGGAGGAGGTTACACCTCTGAACTGTATTAATTTTTCTTTAGACATTGCTGTCGAGCTGCTCTTACTAGAGGATAATAATGGTTCATTTTTGGCGCAGTAAATGCTATAATAAATTATTGACTACTTTACATATAAATTTGTTTTCTATATAATTAACATTCAACTGGAAATTTTGTACTAAAATTATTTTGAAATAAATCGGTTTTTGCTTTTAAAACGAGAAAAACCATCCGTTGTAAAATAAATCTTATGAATGCAAGTGCCCTTTCTCTGTCCATTTTATGAAACTCCAACCCTTAAGGATATTGGCAGGCAACTACGTATAAATCTTTGTGACCATCGGCAATGCTTCCATAGTCGCATATGATTTAAAATATCATTTGAGTAAAGAATCGATCGACTTCCAAGATCTAGCACTGTACAGGCTATACAAGTTACAACAACCGCTGCAAAAGCAAACGCGCATTGTAATTGTTTCGTGAGATTTTCTTGAAATGCAAGTAGTGGGAATAGGACAGCAATTATTGCACAAGCCCAACAAAACTGGATCATGGGGAAAATGTAAAATTGAAAACATTGGTTGATTATAACAACCAAAATTTGGGTTTGTCGATAGCGCAAAACTATAATTTGACGCACTTTCTCATTTCTCCAGAATTTTGTTACTCTACTGATGGACCTGAAAGATTATAATTACAGTATTGTGATTAGCGCCAAATGTCTTACTGTTTAAAAAATTGATTTCTGAGAAAATGCGTTACCGTAATTGTTTAAGAATTTGCAAAATTTCATCCAGTGCTATAAATACAAAAACAACAGTATTTGATGTAACCAATCCCACTGGAAAAAGGATAAGTGATTGAATCCACAGAATGTCATATTTTACAGAATAAGTTTCTAAAAACTTATTTAAAAAATGGAGACATGGAAAACCAAATATGATCACTGGAACTGTTAACATATACATAAAGAAGGCACCAAGGCTGCAAGTTATTAGAGAAATCAAAAATAGACTACAGCTTTTCGTAAGTTTATTTTGTTTTCTGAACAAAACTCTAGATAGAAGGTAGGAATTCCGATTGACAAGGACACTGTTAAAAAATTGGCAAATTTCGATATCATTGGAATAATACGCTAATAAGCTTATCTGGCAACCAACATTACTCATTATGAGAAATACATGAAATAAAATGTTTAGTAAGTTTATATTCTTGTTGGCTCTGAGATTTAAGTAAATTTGAAAAATGGAAAACACCAATGGTATACTCAAATAAATTGTCCATTGCACTTGATTCTTCAACTTCTCATTTCTTTCAACTCTAACAAGCCGACCTCTGCCTGAATCTGAAAATCTAAATGGAAGCAGTAGAAATACGATGCTGCCAAAATAAATGGTTGTCTGAAATATATGAATTACAGATTTACTCGGCATTTTTATTTCTAAAGTACTAGTCAGAAATACCTTCCAATTGGCTACATCTTGAGGAACTATAGTTTTGCACGACACTAACTTAAATTATAATGCATAATCGATTAATTGCGAATAATGTATGATAGGTTTATGATGTGAACACAATATTTTTAATAGATTGCTTAAAACATCCCGAGAAATCGCGTTTAACGAAAACATGTTATTTGCTGTTCAACTTGATCCGATACTATATTAATTAATAGATAATCATCAAATTAGAATACTTATGTATTCAAACAACAATTATTTGGCACCGAGAAATTAAAAATTAAGCTATTATCAGATTATATGAACACGTGGAAATCGATTGACTGTTGCCGAAAATTAGTGCCAATTCAATAATACGTATACTAAGGATTTCATAATTGGTATAATACAGAAAATAGGCCGAGATTCCAAGGTGAATTTTTGTATCTTAAGAGTGATAAAATCCACATGAAATTAATATTATATTAAGCTATACCAAATTTAAAAGTTGCGTACATAATCGCTTGCTGTGACGTACAACTTAGGTCATACCTATATTATCAGTTATTTAAACATTGCAACATGTTCTATGAAGTAAACAGTAATAAATACTCAAGTAATATCAAAGGGTATAATTGCGAATCTATTTTAAATTTTATCCAATCCACAATTCCTTTTCACCATTGCTAACATTGAACAGGAAAGCTTGTACTGAATTGATTTTGAAGTAAATCCGTCTTGGTTTTCATAACGAGAAAAAATGTTCGTTGTAACACAAATCGGATAAATGCAGGTGCCCGTTCCCTGTCCATTTTATGAAACTCCCCAACGTTTAGCGATATTGGCAAGCAACTACGAAAAAATCTTTCCGACCATCGACAATGCTTCCAAAGTCGTACATGATTCAAAATGTCATTGGAATATATAATTGAACGACTTCCAAGATCTAACATTATACACGATATGCTGGTTATCAGTACAGCAGCAAGGGCTAATGTACACTGGAAATCGTTTGTAAGGTTTGAGTTAAACGCCAGGAGAGGAAATAAGAGAGCAATTGTTGCAAACGCACCACAGAACTGAATCATTGGAAAGGTGTACGATTGAAAACATTGGTTGGTTATTATAACCATAACTTGGATTTGGCGATAGCGCCACGCAATGAAACATCGGACCTTCTCATTTTTCCAATATCTTGTTGCCTTACTGATGCAGCTGAAAATATTCATTCAAAAATTATGATCAGTGTTGCAAATAAAATGGACAGAGAAATGAGGTTATGATCAAGCGGGTTACCTTAATTCCTTAAGGTTCTGCAGAATTTCATTCAGAGCCACAAACACAATTACTACTGTAGTTAATGTTACCACACTAAGCGGAAAAAGAATAAAACTTTGAATCGGCAAAATGTATATTCCAAACGAATATATAGCACGGCTCATGCAATATTCTCTTAAAACCTTGTTAATGAAGTGAAGACATGGAAAAAAGAATATAAGCGTTGGAATAATTAATAGAAATACAAAGAATATACCAAGACTGCAGGCTAGAAGTGAAAACAAAAACAAATTACATTCTGCGCTTGTTTTTTCCTGTGTATTGAAAATGAGTCTAGATATAATATATGACCTGCGATTAATAAGAATGCTGTTATAGAATTGGCAAATTTCCGAAGTATTGGAATGAAACGCGAAAAAACTAATTTGACACCCAACGCTAGCGATTATGAGAAACACGTGAAATAAAATGTTTAGCAGGTTTATATCATTGTTATGACTGAGGTTTATGTAAATATCGGAAATCGAGAGCACCATTGAAATACTCAAATATAATGTAAATAAAACCCGAGAAATAAATTTCGACGTCGGATTAATTTCTACAAGTTTTTGTCGGTTTGATTCTGCGAATCTAAATGGAAGTGGAGGAAATACATTGCTGCCAAAATTGATTGCTGTTTGAAGTACCTTAATGACAGATTTACTGGGCATTCTTGAGCCTCACATATTTACAGTTGCAGACTAAAATTCAGTATCCAAATCGTCTCAATTTGACCACTGAATATTTTACGATTTTATAACTGAAATATATTTGTATGGTAGGTAAATATAAATGTTTAACTTATCAAATGAAGTCTTGGCTTTAGGTGTGAATTCCAGTGTGGTAATATATTTTAAATCCCACAAAATATTGTGTTTATAACACTCTGATATAGGAACCAATATGATAAGTGTTTTAATTAAATTATAAGAATAAACCCACCCAGTTAATGTTAGGGAAACAATAACTAAAATCGAAATGTTGGCCTCGAAAGCATGTTAAACCTATCTAAAAGCTTGAAATGAGCGCACTAAGAATTTAATAATTATTTAACATGGAAAGGGATCAGACTCTGAGCCTAATTTAATATCCTACGCCGTAATAAAACCCGTATTTATATGTCTGCTTTTATTGAAATCCACGTGCGTCATAGTTGTTAACAATATATATAATCATTCTTGGTTTGAAGGCAAGCAACGTCGTACAATTTTCCTCTATTCCTTCTTTGGCACCTCAAATCAATCTAATCGATTTACTATATTTTTAAGCAAACGCTTTTATTTTTGTACGAATATTCTAAAGTGTCCTATTTCATCATGCCTACATTAGCAGTTATAGAAACGCTTCAAATCTTCTTCGAAATGGGGAACCTACTGTCAGCAATCCCTATAAATCTTTCTGTTATTCCTACTCCTCAAATGAGTGTCAAATGTAGCTATAAAAATGCAAAGCAATGGATTTGGAGTGTATTCTTAACATTTTCTCTACTTCTAACTTTTGTTGATCTTTACGTTTATTTAGCCCAATCAAACAAAAATGTAATCTTGATTCTGCTGCACTGCTACATGGTAATTGTGAAATCTGGTGTGATAGGCTTTTCCCGTATGTTTTTCCAAAATACAAGGGAATTGTGTCACTTTTTCAACTGTATTTTCAAAAAGCCCAGAGGATTTGTGTCTCACACTTTAAAGTGCAAGTTTAAAGGAACATTTTTCAGTAATTATGCATTTCCAGTTATATTATTGAGCTGCTCGTCTGTGTGCCTCATCGTCCACTCGATTGGACTTCCAATGTTGTTTCTAGTTTTGCCTTGCCCACCAAGTTTTTTCAAAGTGGTGCCTCAACTTCGAAAACAAGATAATTTAATTGACTTAAATATTACGAAGGATCGTATTTACGTTGTTGCGTTACAATGTTTTCTGTTGGCACCAGCTGGAGTTCTTGCTGGAACAGCAGTCGCTCTTGGAATTGTTACATTAAATGAAATTCGGAGTAACTTGAAGCAAACTCAGGTATGTAAAAATATGTGAATTATATTTGAGTTTGATATAATCGGTTAAAACTTTAATTCGTCTATGTACTTTTGTTATTAGAACTGTTACAAGATTGAAACGGGTTTCTGCCAATTTTTCCATCCGCTACAAAATCGGATTATTATATCGTCAAATGCAAATTCTTGTAATTATTAGCAACCAAAGCTTTCAGAATTATTTATGGCCTGTGATACAGTTTCACGGTGCTGTTGCCATAATTCTACCTTTGTATACTTCACTCACCTTTCAAAATGAATTACCACGTTATATCCTACTAGGAATGGTTTTATCCGCATCGTCAACCACATCAATATGCTTGATTGTTTTAGATCTTGCAAGCCAGTCTATTATTTATTCTAAAGCGATTCTGACGGAGGCAAACCTATGGAGGCACTGTCCATGGTCTGTTCGATTTTTCCGAAGCAGCCCAGAAATTGCAATGAGTGTTGGTGCATTCCACAAAATGGACAGGGAAAGGGCCCCAGCATTCATCAGGTTTGTTCTGCAACGAACCGTTTTTCTGGTTTTGAGAAGCAAATCGGAGCATTAGCTATATTTTTAAATACATAGATATGAACCATGCATATTTTGTAATTATGTAACTACCTCCTTATTTGTTATTGTTAAAAAACTCAGTTAAGAATAAAGATCTATCTCTTATCAATTCCACCCTCAACTCTGGAAGCTGATTTCGGAGTGGTTGATAGTAACTGATATGAGTACATTCTGTAGAATACAATAACAAGGTAAATCAATCGGTACAGTTGGTTTAAATAATATTGTGCTATTATAATATAAATAGTGTACATTATTAGTTAAATCGTAAGCATGGCAGGATAGTCGGGAAGTGCACGTTCTGAAACCAATCTGATAAGCCTATTAACCGGAACTTTTGGTCGGACATTCTTAACATTTCACTTAAATAAAATGTACTATTTAGCAGCTGTTAGAAAGTTTCTGTACACTTGTCTTTATGGAGTTTTTTTACATATATGATCATATCCATCCATGCCATAATGTTAATTATTCTAAGTAATAGCTTTGCAACAATAAAGATATCATAATTATTTGTCCTTATTCCGACAATAAAGCTTTCATAATTAATTATAAAAATGTCAAGAATTTATTGTATAGTTATTGTAAATTTTTTTCAGATGTTGTTGCAACAGTTGTTCTGAAAAATATATAATTCAATAATATCCCATATTTAAAATCAATTACTTTGACAAGGCTTGCGTCACTTTAAACCTGTCACTTTTGCCTGGAGTGAATTGGACTTTTAATTACAGGTGGAATGTTTCAATTCAACTGGAATACATCTGGTTCTAAATAATCGAATTAACTTTCTCGCCGATAAGAAAATACATCAATTCTAAAAATATAATTGATTCTTATGTCTACGTGTTGACATATAAGACCAATCAGACACTTAAAGTAAGAATAATATTGATGAATAATGATTAAAAAACAACACTTCAGTCAATCATTTTCAGTCTACTTCACTCCTTTAGCTAAAAACTGAAGCTAGTAGTAACTTTTTTACTAACACGTAGTGATATATACAGCCCCATAAGCTTCGTATAAATCTACCAACAATCCGTTTGCGCTGAAACCGTCCATATCTTCTACAAACAAATAAAGTGCTGTAATAATTTTTGAAATATTTAAGCAATTTCTAGAAATTCTAATTCTCCAGCATGCTGATATATAAAATCACCAATATTATTTGGCAACTTTTTCACATTTCGATTTTCGCACAATGCCAGAAACCAAATATAATCCAGAAAAACAAGTACAATTTAGAAAACTTTAAACCATTCTACCATGACATACTCACCTTATCTTCAATTTACACGGCCAATTTTGAAACTTATCTACACTCATTCGACAAAGAGTGCCACCTGGTTTTCCCGAACATTGTGTCTTTACATATGGACCTCTACTTTCGCAATCTGGACACTGACTTCCCCTTCAGATACAACCAGCCAAATAAAATCATCATTACTCCAATACAAGGAAAAAACTGGAAGATATTTGAAGTTTTCTCACAAAATTCATTGTACATTTACACAATATTT
>JAHZMV010003549.1:0-17522 GCA_027743765.1 Coecobrya sp. COE2
TTTCGAAATTAAATGTTATAGCAAATTATAATTTCAAAGCACCATCGGGCCAATAATTCTTGAGTTCACTGTATGTACTACCACACTCGACCTAATAAACGACTTGGCATTCTTGTGCATCAAGATGTAACTGTTTTGGTGGAACAGATAAAATGTCTACTAGTTTGGTAACTTTTCTCGGATTTCAAGTTGTAGCCAAGAAAAAGAGGATTTTATTATGGTGTTATTTGAGGATAAGGTGGGTTCGTTTCTTGTGAGGCCCTACAGAGTGATTTATTTTTGGTTCTTCAAGGCTCTAATTATCTCTTACTTTTACACAGATGAGATTAATTCTTTGCCTGTAGCGTCTTATTCCTCCTTTTATAAAAAGATTGTTACCGCTCCAGCTATTAAAGTACGCATGTAACATTTCCTAGCACATATTTACAAGCCGAAATACACTCGTATAAAACATGTATTTAAACTTTCATCATGTCTATATTTATTTTCTGCTTTCATATAATAAAAGTAACATGAGTTTTCTCGTTTTTTTCTTCTGTGGAAATACTTAAATACATGACAAGATATATTACTTTACCCTGTTGACTTATCATGTATATTTGTTATTCCTGTGGGTTTTTTTCAAGGGAATGGAAAGCTTTATAGGGTTTTTTGGGCTCTTATTTCGTTTCACAACTCATTCATATTATTATACCCCGACCACATTGCTGGAAAGAAAGCAAACAATGCATTTCACTATATGTGTATTTTTTGTTTGATGAAAGCCTCCTCCGACACGGGTCATCTTACTTGCCTTATACTTTTTCCACCATCAAATAATTAATGTTTTAACAGAGCTTTTGTTTGCTTTTACTCGGGAATACTCATCCACTCACTCTCCCTCTCAGGATTGCTTTTTGCTCTAATAATAATTTTAAATGTGTTCGCACAAGTGTATTACGTGACTTTGTGCTCGGATATATTGCGTCACATTTAAAAAGTAACGTGTATGCTTATACAAAATCCATATACTTTTGAGACAGTTTTGTTTCATCTATTACAACCGAATGTTATTGAATCTTATAATAAAAGAATAGCGTTTATGCTTTCGCATGAAAAAATCATCATACTTGAACTCATTTACATGCAGATCGAAAACAGTTCAAGTACTAATAGATAAAAACTTTTATCGTTTCCTGAACCAGAGGACGAAAGATTGCAAAAAGGAAAACAAGAGTCAAGGTTGAAAAAACAATTTTAAAAGTTGGCATTTTTCTATTCAGATATAAAAAACAAAGTGGATGGGTACGGTAACTTGATTAAGTTTGCATAAAAATGGTTATGTTGGATAAATATATTGTTGGTACTTTTGTATGTATAATATGACGGGTGTAGTTATAAATAGTTCCTTGTCTAAAGTTTTTGCTGTCTCTTTCTACATAAGTAAACTTTGTCAGGGAAAACTTTCCCTCATTTTATTATACAAAATATAACATGATAATAACCCTTTGAACAAGAAAATAACCATAAAGCGTGTGGCAAGAATGTAAATGAAGTCACCACAAAATTGTGTACCGTGTATGTATGTTAAGAAATAGGCGAGAAATATTAATGGAGACTGTTTACTTGTGTTCCATCTTGAAAACTTTTTTCTCTTTGAGGACATCCGAGAGAGAGAGAGAGAGAGGGAAATGGAAAAGTGCAAATGAAGTAAAGAATCTTTCTTTTCCAAGACACCATATCTGGATTCACGCGTCATATTCACTCTATCCTAATGTATGTCATGTATTACCCCAGAAAGTAATTGAATTATATGGCTTAACTTTACAGGTTTAAAAAAAGGGGATTGTATTTCTCAATCTAAATTTTATAATAATTGCATAAAACATGTGAACATTCGTACTCTTTGAACTATGTCAGCCAACCGAGTCCTGGGAATCCAACCGAAGCTTTTTCCATTCGTGTCTGATATATCATCCAACAGACCAGAGTTGATGATTCTGTCACCTTCCCCGAGGATCATGACGTAGCGTACCCGACACTGATGATCAAATCCTGTGAGTCGATTCAAATGGACAAATAAGCGCTCATCACCAGGCTCTTTCCCATATGGATAGACAAGAATGTTCCAGTCGAAGCCACCGAAATTAAAGTAAGTGGTTTCCATTTTCGGGGGATTATTAGACCGTCCATTAGGTAATTTGTGAGGAGTCAGGTAGGCAGTTGGTGTCCGTAAATCAACCTCAAAATGAGTTCTGATGGCACTCATCGTCAACTCCAGCTGGAATTCTCCATTGCGGTCGGCAAAGTTTCTAGCATACAAGTCATGCACAGGAATGTAGCGTCGGTTGCCCTGTTGTAATGAATGTCGATGATGACGATAATCATCATCATCGCGACCAACCGTGTCGTGTTGGCGAAAAATTCATGAAAATAATATTTGCCGTTTATCACATGTTATGTAATATTAAGGTTGGGTGGTAGCGTTAGTTGAGGGTATAAAGTGTGGTAGCGAGTTTTTATATAGAGTAGACAGTCATATTATTTGTGATTATATACATATAGCACCAAATCACAAATTGTTTGAGGCAGTAGTGTGAGCACTCGACGGAATTATTATAGCATCACCACCAACAGTGAAGTGTTGCACATTACCCAGGCACGTCGTGAGTCGGTGAACCAAATGAAAGTGGAGTTTTTTTTCGTCCGACGGAAATGGAGAGGCATCAACAGCAGTCGGAAAGGCCAGTAGTGGTTGGTTTTGTTGGTGAAGAAAGTACATGGAAAGAAAGAAGAAAAAACGCACACGATGACAATAATGTTGTTAGTGAGAATAAACGGAGAGAATGGAAAAGAACAAGCTTCTAACAAAGAGAGAACCCATTATAAATATTACATACCAAACTGCGAGCATAATAATAATAGCAGCAGAATGCTTTCCATAAAACAAACCTGCTGACTTGTTGACGTAAAGACTATATAGAAGACAGGAGTGGTCTACTGGTTTCTCTTGTTTTATGGTAGTGTAATTATTATTGTTAGATTAGGTACAAGTGTACACACAGAGAGAAAGGGATTGTCGTAAGTTGAAACTTGAGTGGTAGTAGTGGTGATGCCATAAATACTTGAAGCACACGCAACGGGCTTTTTCTAACATCTCCGATACTTGCCTTTATTGATGCAATTAATGCGATCAGACATTAATATAATTTTGCGTGTCTTTCGTGAAAGTGCGGTGAGAATAATGACTATTATTGCGTTATATAACACAGAATGTTATTATGTTTCACGACAAAGGAAACCGGGCCTAAAATTGGAAAAAGTTTCAGGAAAATCAACACACGACTGTGTGGATAGATAGAGGAATGATTTTCTTCTGATTCACTGCTCGTGTACACTATTATGCTACATATGTTTTATTTTCCTAAGCTTGCTTGTTTTTTTCTCTGCTTGTTAGTGTCTGGATCATAGTTTGTTTCCCTCTAAGCTCTCGACTCTTGGAAACAAATTTTGTAGGAATTTTTCCTAAAGTAAAATAAAATAGGAGTAGTAGCTGGAGGAGCCTGTTGGTATTTTGCTGCTGTTGAAAAAAGTTTGTCGCCTTTTTGACTCTATTATACTCTTGAAACCGTTAGTGGCACGTTAGCATGTTGTTGTTGTAGGACATCATCACTAGTACACGCGGAAAGGCCAGCAGTTTGTTTTCTTACGTTGACTCCCATGAAAGCCCACTTTTCATCTGAAAATATTAGAAATAAAATAAAATGAAACTTTTAAATTACTTTATACTCCTACGGCACACAACTATTCCATTTGAGTTACTTTGATGATATATGTATATTCGAACTTTCGGAAATGACGTACACTTTCATTCATAGCAAATAGGTAGTTTAATGCTCCAGGCCCCCGTAGTACAATAAATTGATGTATCTCATGTAGGAAAAGTACGCATGTATGTATTCAGGTTGCGAGCTTTTAGCTTTGTGGAAGCGATGAACTTGCGAGTAACCAGAATTCTACTATGCTGGTGAGCGTCCCTACTCTAAAGCGTTTTAGTCTTCATTCCGATACAAAGTTTCTAAATGAATTTATACAATTAAATGCTAAAACTATTTTGGCTGTGGAACTTCTTAGCATTCATTGCTCTCCAAGTTTTTCCCTGTGTTTCAAAGAAAGCCAAGTAAAGAAGCAGATTCGTTCTACCTGAAGTCATCAGACTACTTTACTCTCAACTTTGCATTCCGATGAAGATGAGACATTTCAAAATCAAGGCCAGGATGAAAAGGCAGAGTACAGTTTCATAAAATTATGCATTACTTCAGTTGCTAGTGAATTTACATAAGGAAAAAATTGAGCAGATATCCTCCAGGTACAGAAATTCTATATATAGAACAAACAGGCATCATCATTGAGAGCAAAAATACTGCTAAGGTCCAGTAATGTCGCAAAAGTAAAAACATGAATAGTGCATTATCTATTCGAATATATAAAACTTTTCATGAATGAATTACATAAAATTTGTCATTGGTGCATGTTCAGTTCATATGAGCAAGTTTTACTGAAAAATCCACTCTGTCATCATAAGCAATGCATACTCAATTCTGCGAATTCGTTTTTATTAGAAACGGGCCATATCATGCTCGTCATCATCATCAGATAGGCCATGAGATTGCTTCTTCGGCTCATTCAAAATGCTGTAACTATTTTTTCATCCTTCCCCGGGATATGTACTCTAATCCAAAGCGTGCTGTTGACAAGTTTTTGCTTTCTTAGAAAAGCGTATCTATAGACTTAAATTGTTTCATCGTTGAAAAGAGAAAGAAAGTGACACGCTCGAAAGAAGCAGGAGAAAAAGCCATTTATATACATATTTATTTTTTATCCGTTGCTTGTCAATTTTCTGTGGAATTACCGAGCAAGACAGCAGCTCATAGCTCACGGTGGTGATATTTACTCTCCTCATGCATAAATGCATTATGTGTTCTGCGGTTTTGCTAGCTTAAAATTGCTTTGCTATGTGTTTGTAAACCTCTTTATTTGCAAAATGTTGTTGAGCAACACATACGGATACCATCCTTACATACATAGTAGCAGCAAACATAGAGATATAAGCAAGAAATTTTTTACAAACTGAGGTGGTAGGTACGACGAGCAAAGTGTACACAATTTTTGAACCATTCTGTAGCCCTTCACTTCATGATCTATTAATGTGCTATGCATTATGTAAAAGGCTAGTCTAGTGAGTGGCACATGATGTGCACGTACATACACTGCATATCGATCCGAAAATATACTTCATATCCTAAAAAAAAGTTCGTTTGGACTATCACTTACTTTCTCCTAGCCAGACTACTTTCTCAACGCCCAAACTTTTTCTTTTGAGGTTTTTCTACTCCATCATTCTTAGACTTACATCCTTTCCACCAACACGTTCAAAAAATGAACTAATTGACGTAGTCTCTGTGTAATAGCGTACATGAGATGCTCATAATATTTTTTCATGTTTGTGCCTTGTGTTCTTTTGTATTGTATTTTGGTTTTGAGCGAAATACATTATATCAATCCAAGAACGATGAAATGAAATATGACAGAAATACTAATCAAAAACCCACCACCAATCACACAGTCACACACCCACATTTATTGTTGTGGGTAAAGAAAAGTATTCTTTTCTTTGGCTTTTACGCTTGATTTTCCAACCATTCTTGGCCAGTAAGTACAATTCTTTCAATTGTATTGAATGATCTGAATTGAAGCTTGTTTTCTTAAACAAATACAGTATCATAACAAGAAAACGAAAACAGTTCAATAACTGTGTACTTTTCGAATTGTGTGTACTACCTTGAAGCTGTCCGGTTTCACGGTCTCTCAGCTCCGAAGCAGAAAAAATAAATAATTAATGTTGTCCTCGACAGCTCGGTTTCTAAAAACTGCCAACCAAACTATCATTTGCTTATCAGGGATCTTTTCTTGTCATACGAAAAGTTGTCTTTAAACGGAATATGTCTAAGCTTTCTAAAAGCATCACACATTATTTATCTTACACCAATATAAGGCATTGCATAGCACCAGGCTGACTTTCACACGCCTCGTGTCCCTTTAAAAGCACGTCTTTACATTTCAAGGCGGAAATTACATTTTCTCGCTTATTACATCTCTTCCGTGATACATGATTAAAATGGACCTCCTCATCGTCCGTCCGTGTGACATTATCCTAATGACAGTGACAGCTCTGACTTTGGTGAAGGTCTGGCGATGATGATGAAGTGTAATAATATATGCCTAATAAGAAGAAAAATGACTACTATACACAAAACCATATCCATCTATCTATCTACATCAGGACAACGACAACTAAAACATGTCACATGCATAAAAAAAGAGTCATTCATGAGTAATATATCTTTTACTAGAGGCAGCGTGTTTGATAAAACTGCAGCGCACCAAGAGAACAGTCATCACCGCACAGTGGGCGGTTTATATAGCTATCATGTGGCTTTCAGATTTGGTTTTATGATAAATTTTACTAGCGTGAATTTGCCAAATAATTTGCCAGTCACTTTTCCGTCACCATTTTTTCACCTAGAGAAACTGCATGCTTAACATATTTTTTCTTCAGAGTATCTCATTTATCAGTGTAAATAAAGGAATGTCGTTTCCACAAATATCGGAGCCACGCCTTAATTAAAATTTTGATAATATAACCCGGGAACTATAACATGAAATGAGTATTGTACATTCCAAAAGGGAAATTGGTAAGGGTGATTTGTATCATAGGTATGATGACTAGAACATTTCAACAAAGGAAATTGTATAAAACCTTAATTTTCATAACATAAGAGCTACATCTGTGATGAGGTACCCATTTCATTTTTTAGAATGAAAGTTTTTTCTATGTTATAAAATTTTTCTATTCATCTACCTACCTTAAAATTGTAATGGTGGTCAATTCAGGATAAAATTATGAAAGAATTTGTTTCAGAGCAGATTTCTTTAAAAACCTGTCATTTATATGTGAAATGAGCACCTTAACCGCATAAGCATAAACATAAAAAAGTTTATGGTGGGCGTGACATCCCTGTGATCATCTTATGAGATCTTCTTTTGAATATACAAATACAAAATAAGATTTCCTCTTTACAAGACCTCAAAATCTCAAAGGTACTTGCTGACTGTTACACAAAAGGGCAGGTACAATATTCATGCAATGTATGTAGTAGGTGTGTAGTATACATTATGTAGAAAATCTTTTCTCCGGACGAATGATCATTTCATAAAGAGCAAAAAGCCCATTTCTCTTTAAATTCGCGTCTTTCCCAGAGAAAAGAACCAAGGTCTGCCTCCACACATGGTGTGCCTTTCTTTTTGAAAAAAGTAAATCTCTGCGTAAGTCAGAAAATCCTTCCTGAGCGACATAGACTCTACAGCTGAAAAAAGAGGGAAAGATAGATAAGGAGCTGATTCAATGAATGGATATGTTTTTGGGTTTCTGGTATACATTTATTTTGTGTATGTACATCAGTACCTCCTGCTTGTTTGTTCTGAATAAAAAGTATACAAAGTATGAAAAGATATTGGACGGGCAGAGAGAGAGAGGCATGATGATGATTATATGACGACCGGACTGGCAGGTCTTCCCTACGATGTAGTCAAAAGTGGAGCATACGTACACGTAAGAGCGGAGAGAGCCTAACAACAACAAAATCTAAAGTAAACTTTAGCCCATTGGAAGCAGCCGTTCCATTTCCACAGGGATTTATGCAAAGGGATGTCCTCTTCTCGTCGTCGTTGTAAATGCAGTGTTACTTGAAAACTTGCTCCAGAGAAGAAAAAGGAAAGCTACATCTGCTTGCTTTCATTTCATGTGGGACTATGATATAGGTAAATCGTTGTGTTGTTGTGTGTGAGTGAGTAGGTGAAAGAGAGGCAGCAGGTTGCACGCAAAAGAGGTAAGAAGGAAAGTGATGTCTTCATCTATTCTCACTCTCTCTTGTGTTGATGTAGTTTTTTCTACTTTCTACACATCATATCCTCTGGACTTGTACTCTTTACTTACTTTTTTATACTTTCGTAGGAGGAAAAATATTGTTATTATATATGCCCCCACTGTTAGCATACAGAGAAAAAAGTTTTAAAGCAGAACAAGCTCTCTGTTTCTTTGTATGCGTTGGCAAACGATATACATCTGGGTCTTTTCTCTTATCTCTCAGGTCGGTAGTTTATTTTTATACTTGCTCGCCATCATCAAGATATCGTGTATATCAAGAGATGAAAGAGTAGACAGGTATATTAGCTCTTTCGAACAGCTGGACACCATGCAAACTGTCACCACGTCTCGCCAGAGCTGTTTGAAATTTCAGCAATAGATATGGTCACAGGAAAGCCGACGGTATATAACGTGGGATATTATAGAGAAGATTGATAGGGTAACGGTAACGGTTTAGAAGGGATCCTGATGCGCTTTCCCTTCAGGATACCTCAATTCGGACTCTTCAACTTTTCGTTCGGATTGCTTCTCCAAGTTTCTTTGCAGAAAGGTGGAAAAAGATATATAAGACTTAGTTACATTGTACGTACTTCTGTCTAAAAGACTGCTTTATATATGCTTTGTCCCGAGAAAAATATTTTGCCAGCAACTTTTACAAGACCCGAAGTTAAAAAGAGGAAACTTTTCTCAATGCCTTTTCTGCCTGATTCAAAGTGTTGAAACAAGCATTACCATACATTACATTTGTTTGTGTAGTTTGTACTGTAGTACACATAAATACTGTGATAGTATGTTTGTTGGCATTGTAGTAAGTTATCCAATGTAGTAAAAAGTGACTATAATCATTCTTAACAAATATATAGAAACCAGAAACCATTTCGCTTGACACTAGGAGAGAATTAAAGAAAGGAGAGTTATGCATGTCAGTGGTGTTCACATTAAATATACTTTACTTGTACTACATATATAGAGTTTGCATAATCTAAAATTTAAGTATGTAAAAGTGTTTTTACTCGACTAAATAATTTAGATGATGGATGTCAAATTGTGGTGGGACATTTGTAGTTTTGAAAGCTCATCTCTATTTTGAAAAAATCCGGTAATCAATGCATATTGCATCCTAAAATAAGTATGTGTAAGTGTAAACATTATATACGAATTTGATTCAGGTAAATTTGGCAAATAAGAGGTAACATCAAATTTTTTTGCATTACTGCAATGATAATAATGGAATCCCTGTTCAATTTCACTAAAAATAAACATCCTTTTGGGAGGTTAACGCACCAAACATGAATGAAATCCCTTTTTCACATGAGAGGTCGTGATTCGTATTCGTGTTCTCTGTACCTTATACAAAATAAGGTGCAAATTGTAAATAAAAATCACTTTTCTGTGCAGCAATCCATTTTCCAATTTTCAAACCATTTTGAGAACTCATTGATAGGGAACTGGTTGAATGAAACGTCAGCAAACTTTAGGTGTTAGCAGAGACGCAATAACTCGAAGACCGACGCAATCAGTCAGAACTACATAGTATACTCCATTACCTATATTGAATGTGTGAGTTTACGTAAGTGAAAAGCGAGTGATATGGAATGGAAAAGGAAGTGAAAGTTAAAGGGATTTTTCTTCAAGTATGTACCGCGTACTCGAGTAAATTAAAGGAATCGTGAATAAAGCAAAAAAATAAATAAATAAATACACCAGGTTTAGCAAAGGGAAAAACCTTTTATGCAAATAAAGCAAAGGACTTCAGAGGAATGAAGAAATTGCACCTATCTACACTACACTCTGTCAGAGTAATATTACACAACATGCTTCCAATCCTTTAAAAGCGAAAGTAAACGAAAAAAATGAAAACTTGTGTTTGTTCATTGATACGATATGCAATATACCTGGAGTTTATATTCAATAAAGATTTCTGTGGACTATGTGGGCGGATTGATATGATATGAGCTTCAAAATCAAATTGGATGTCAGCATGTTCTTTTGGAAAGAAGACGTTTGACGAAATGAAAGGGAAAGTCAGTCAATTAAATCCAGTTTAAAATGTTTTGCTTAAATATGTATATGAACAAAATGAAAGAGAAAATTTCCTTTGATTCTTTGCAATAAAGATTTGCTTCAAAAATAGATATATCCACTAGGTAAAACGTAACAGCTAATCAGTTTGCTTGTTTACCTACGCTTCCTTTCAATTTACTTCCACAACCATTGATGAATATATTTTCCTTGTGCTTATTTCTCGTAATGCCCCATACTTTCTCTCCAGAAAGTTTGTCATCATCGGAGCATCACTTTCTCTCCAGTTCCCATGCTAAAGAACAACTATTTATGCATTAAGAACTTTCTATCTCCTTTTCCTCTAAAAAGTAATTTCGTTCTTCGTTCCTGTGCCGTGTTCCTCCTTCAGACAGGAAGTTGCCACTTTGAGCTCTACTACTATGTGCCTATTATTTACTTAGATTACTTTTCCCTTTCCCTCTTTACTTCATTAAAGCTGGTAGAGATGCCAAGGTGCGTTGGGGGAAAAGCATTGACGAAAGCAATCGACAAGTCTCAAGGCAGGGTGGTGGTAGGTAGGCAGATAAATTTTTGCAAAGCACGTTCGTCGGTATGCATCTAGGGATTTTCTTTTGCTATCATCATCAACAACATCAAGATCGTTCTATTCTCTTCAGAACTCATTCAAGGTATAATGGTGTGCAGTTTCTCTCCCATCAACTTTCTATATAGTTACTAGTTTCTCGTTTGTTCATCGTCTCTCCCATGAATGATCATCATAAAAATGAACTCTGCATAATGTATTCGCGTGTTTCCTTTCCCCTTTTACATACATGTCTTCTTTAGTGCAGTTTTTATTTCTGGATAAGTAAAAGATAAGATGATAATGCAAATCATGAATAAAGCAAGGGAAATCTTGTAAATGTGATGGAAATTGGTAAATAAAAAGTGAATGGGATGATGTGCACAGACAAGTTTTACCAGCCTTTATAGATATTTTTATTTCTGCTATTAAGACTATCGGATGAGAGAAGATGAAGTATGAGTTTGAGAAGTATTCACAAGTAAAAAAAAGTAGCAGAGAGAGAAACAGTGAAAGTGTAAGTACTGCTCAGACGGCTCAGGTATTTTTGGTTTTAATGTAATGCCTTAAGTAGCTTTAAAGAACGTCACAAAAGAGGATGATGTGTACGTAGTATGAAATGGTGCTTGTGTGTTTATGCGTAAGAAAAAGTATGCACATGGGCTGCTGCATTTACCAGTCCAAAGTATGCATACACAATTAGATTTCCTTTTCTTCATTTCTTCCTCAACCCTTGCATACAATAATACACAAAGAGTAAGTTGAAGAAAAAAAATCTGAAGAGAATGTGGAATTGGAATGAGCGGGGGAAGCGGATTTTTTTCTTGTAGGAGTGAAGAAAGTGTAGTGCGGAAAGAGAAAGGAAAGTACAAAAAATATTATGCACCAATGGAAGGAAGGCAGAGATTGAATCACCTACTTTTCTCGCTTTTTTCTCCAACTTTTCTCTCTATTTTTGACCCTTTTCTCCTTCTCTCACCAATGCTGTCATCATTCTTTTCATCATTATAATACAAAAAGTGTTTTGCAGTAAATGGGATTGAAGGTTCTTTCCTGTTCCTGGTAACGAGGATAATTTATATGTAAATTTATATTGACTTTTTTCCGCATCGCTGTCACAGTCGTTGACTTGCCTTTATAAACCTACTTCATCGTTAGTCAATGTACGCACACGGTTGTCAGTACACAGGATACAAAAGAGTCTTAACTGATATAGTCCTTATGGGTGCCATTTGCATACAGACACCCTTCTTTCCAAATTTCGGTTAAGATACATAACAACATTGTTAAAAATAGATTTGCTTCCATTATAGGTATTATTATTATTATCATTTAGACTCTCAACCAGAAATGCCAGAACGAGGGCATAAAAAGAAAACAAACGTCTTCCGTGATTGGTTTACTGTAAAGACTGATGTGATTGGTTTTATTGAAATTTAATTACATGATAGCTTACTTGTTAAAGTTGGGCTATTGACGGAAATGAAAACAAATGAGTAACATGGTTTCAAACTGTATAGAAGTGGACTGTTTTTACATATTTTTATTTAAATTTGAAGCTTTACATTGGGAACAATGAAATCCTTTGCTGTGCTTTCAGGGTGAAAAACTTTGGACTTGTGGGAAACCTACAATAAGGTCGTACTGTAGAAACCAGAAAAAATTGGGGAAAACCAGTGGGTTTGGTTATAAAAGCGGAGAGTACAACAGTGTGAATAAATCCAGAATGACTAAAACTTTGAACTATTTTCTGGAGTAGCACAAATCCAACGGTTCCCATCCATCATGATCATTCAGGCGTCTCCTATACACAATTGATTTTCTTCTTTTGCTGTTTTTTGTTAGCTGATTTAATTCAACATGAAAATCAGCGAAAGGATATATAAACCGAGTGAAAGAGCTTGCATATCAGTTTTCCGAACTCTGTTTATTTATGAGATCAGACACAAAGAGGAAAATACGTAGAAAGCAAGTATATGGACACACCCCATGAATATATACAAACACACAATCAATGGTAATGTGTGTACCTGGGAAAAAGTATCCACTTTTGTGTACCTTACAACAAACGTAGCGTAAATATCTGTCAGTAAATGGCCACGAGATTTTTTGTGCACTCACTCTAGAAACACATTTTCTAATCGAAATTTCCGTCGAAATATCTTCCGTATGTATTGTTAAAAGGTCTCAGAAAACAGCAAATCGAAATGGAGATGAGCAAATTGACGTTTTTTCTGTTTAACCTGCTGAATCATGAAAATCTCTTGAGGAAGAATTTCAGCAAGAAAAAAAGGGTAGCAGACAGAAAGCTGAACGAGCGATAAGCGGACTGATGATCAGTCAGTCACAATAGCTGAACGCGAATATAAATGCTTTTTTACTATTTTGCGGTTAGAGTTGGCGTTTTTTTGCGAATTTCCTAACCTACCTTTATTCCATAATGTCCTTTAGTTCTGAAGAAAGCGTTTGAATGAACTGATTCCCTTGAATGACATCAATTAGTTTGTTCACAAAATCACATGACTATATCGATTGATTATAATCTATGAAAATGTCAATCTTCAGTAAAATCTTCTTTTCGCTTAAATTCGTCACAGGAAT
Source organism: Coecobrya sp. COE2 (assembly GCA_027743765.1). Classification (NCBI taxonomy): domain Eukaryota; kingdom Metazoa; phylum Arthropoda; class Collembola; order Entomobryomorpha; family Entomobryidae; genus Coecobrya; species Coecobrya sp. COE2. The sequence continues at coordinate 13,155 of JAHZMV010003549.1, forward strand.
TTCAAGCGTTTTGGATTAGTTCGTAAAAGTAATCAAAGAGAAACGGAAATGGCTGAAATCATTACATTGATCACACTTTTATCAGGCTACAAACACTTGCCAACCGACATCCATTCAATTTTTATCCTGAAACAACTTCAGGAAAGATTAAATTAAAACGAAAAAGGGATTCCATTTTAGTCATTTATTTGAACGGCCTATTTCCTTACCCTATCAAAATAGAATATAAAAAGAAATCACCTCATTCATGTTTAAAGTCTCTTGTTATCGAATATCGACCACGATTCCTAAAATGTGTCAATTGCTGACCAATATCATTTGCAATCTTGTCACATCCATCACATCACAATCAACATTTTTTATGCTCAAATTACAAATGACTAGACTGTCATTACAAAAGTTAAAGTTGATAACTTTCTTTTAGGTATTATTGTAAAACTGCAAAACTTTTCAATTTAGCCAGCTATCTGGTGAATTTTATCAACTACGCATCAATTCAAACTCGTCAATAGCTTACCCAAAAGCCACAACCACAAACAGTAAAAGTTATCTGGCAAGAAAAGTTGCCTTCTGAATGCTACTATTTAAAAGTCAAACAACCTTTCAAAATACTATTTGTACGCAAATCACTCTACTGTGCACAAGTTGATTGAGGGAATTCCATGCATAATTCATGGAGAAAATCACCAGCCAAAATAATTTTCCGCGAGTTTAGCAAGCTGCATGACACGCTTGTAAATTACTTGCAAGCAGCAGATGTTGCCATTTTTATTACTTAAGAACATTTTAATCATCTGTCTAAATACACGAATATATGCGTTGAGCAGGAACTACAATTAGAACAAAAACGACAAAATATTTTCGCTCTACTGCAATAACATGTAGCTAGCATCTACACAATTTCTCCGCCCCGAGTTTAGACGAATCAAGCAACAAACAAAAAATAGAAAGCAAAGTCAACTTGTCAAACTGGGATATTGACTAAGTTTCTCGGAAAAGATGTCATGATCATCAACCTATACGGTAAAGTTTTTGGGCCACGCTGAGATGTATTGTACAAGCTGTGGTTGTTGTAACAATCAGTAAAATATAATGTCTCGTGACGCGCTTGTGCATGTAACGATTCGCCTTTTCCAGTTTTTATGCTGGCTGCCTGAAATATAAAAAAAAGTTCAACACACTAGATGAAATGGGTAGGATGAAACTTTCGCTCTTTAAGAAACGCCAAGGGGAGATATGACAAGAAAAGTTTTTCTTTTCGTTATCGGTAGGTATGTTTTTTTTGCATTAAGATACTTTTGTAGTGCTGGTGCAACATATGCGTTGGAGAAAGAAAAATTGTTTTATCTTTTGTGTGGCTGACGACGAGAAATGAAAAAGAATGTCATCAAAATAAGTTCTTAGCACTTTTGCTCGTTTGTCTGTTGATTTCATCTCTTATTCAAGCCTGTTGAACCTTTTCAGCTTTCAGCCATCAATTTTCACAAATGTAGCAGATGGGTATATATAGCTGGCAAAATATCAATTCTAAGGCGAGTATACTGCTAGTCTGAAAACTAAATCAAATAGTATAGGTATATAATTATGCGGGATGCACACGTGTGTGTGTATGAATGAATATGAATGTGGGTTTGTACAATTACATTTACATTACATCATACATTATCTGCCAAACTTTAACAATGACAGGGAAGGGAAAGGGCAGCCCGAAGGAGACAGAAACTCGATAGATATCATAGATCCCAACAAACTCATTTCCTCCTGTCAGTCTTTTGGCAAATAAAGCGAAAAAGGAACAGTACATTTATTATTGGCGGTACCTGTGCTTTTAAGTATATTGAGGATGGGAACAGGAAACACTTGCTTCTGGCAATGCAATATATCCCAGATTCTTTATTCTTTTTCAAGAAGTCGAAGAAGGATATCTTTTTCCTTTCCATTCGGTGAATTCTATGATCTCTTGTCTCTTGCCAGCATATAGGTATCGAGATTCCCTTTCCTACTCCTTTTTGGTTCCCACTCTCAACTCTTTTAGTACGGCCTGTTTATGTCCGTGACAGACATCAAGACAGGTTTGTTTTTTCTGGTTTGGAAGAAATACATAGTAAAGTGAATGTCGATGAATTCCTGAGTGCCATTTATTTTTCATTGTTTTTGTAGAAAAAAGACAACAGAAATGGCGGAAAGGAGTCCAAATGAATGTGTGCAATCTGCATTTATGTTGTATGGCATCCTGGGGCTTTTGTTTTATTTCACTCAAGTGCAAAGAAGGGAAAGGGAAAAATCTCATTCATTCAATACGGCAAGTGAGAATATTACAAAAGATACATATTATATTTCCTGTTTGTTGACATTCTTCGGAGAGAGGAAGAATTTTGTGACATAACATACTTTGCAAAGTTTCCTACCTTCAACAAAGTATCAAACAGAAACGAAGGCAGCGACAGCGGCAACTACTGAGCGTAAATGTGGCTGAAGGGATCTAAAAGGAATAAATGCCGACGAAATAGTTTGCTTTCTCTCAATGAAACGACCGTTTGGTGCTGCTTGGGCTGTTTAGAACTAACACGAATAACTCATATAACACAGATTTATTCATACTGTAGTGTACTGAACACATTTTGTGATACTTTTGAAACAAAGTTGCAATGTGTGAAAGAATAACAGAACAGTTAGTGACTCTTGCAGATGAATGAAATAGAGAGGAGAAACCCATTAAGAATAAAGAAAACCGTCGCAAATTTCATCAACTCAGTGAGAGGTGAAAAGAATACAGAGGAAAAGAGAAAAGTTATGTACTTGACGTGCATAATTGTACATGACAGCTTTTGTTTGTTTCCCTTGTGAATGAATCACAGCAGTAGTTGATTTAACTTCCGGGAGCAACGATTTTGCATGAATGTTCAATCTTTTCTAAATAACAATCTGTGTTTGAGATAACTAACGTTTTATACTTTAAACATCAAAATATCGACAAAGTTGCAGTAATGTCTGCTTTTGAAAATCAACTATGGGGTAGAATTGCCTATGTTTGCAATTACTGTTACTGTGCCTTAATATAAAATTTATTTCTTTATGATTAATAGCAGACAGAGCGTTTGAAGTTTCAATTATTTTCTGCAATTGAGCGTGATTAGAATTCATGCTTTAATGATAAGTCGATAAGAGTCTAATCTATAATCGCGATGCCTTGTGCACGCTGACATTTTTTGGATAGTAACCAGAAAATTCCAGTAACTAGTGGTCGTTTATTTCGATTTTCGTTCATTTCTGCACATATCCGGTCACTATCCTAGTAATAAATTTTTCCATTTGGATCAATTTCGGATGAACAACCATAACGTGATCTTATCTAATGAGCTTAAAAGCATATACTTCTTCCAGACCTTTCTCTTACTAAAAGTGTCGTGTACCACGGAAAGTAATCTCACAGCATGTAACCAGGAAAAAATCTGTTCATTTCTCTGTCCACCATCCCAGATAAAATTTCCAATCCGTTTACAATAAATGTGGAATCATCAAACGCCAATGCATGACGTTAAATGATCGCCACTAAAAGCTGATGTTGAGGAACATGAGTAATAAACCCAGCAAGATATTTGATGCTTTTACTCTTTGTGTTTGTGTTGTTTAATGTTTTCCCATTTTCTCTTGTCGACCTAACCTTTTCCAAGAACACCTAAACAAAAAGATATACATAAGTACTAACTTTGCACATACTCAACTTTCCCTCTGTATTTTTTCCTTTAACTTTCTAATCAGAATAGGAGTTCTAGGTATGCATGTATGTAGATATACACCAGTTTGCACTACATACTAAGGCTAGTGAAAATCAAACAAAAAGAAAAAACCATAAAGAGGATGACTAAACAAAATGATAAGGAAAAAGCTATAGAGTAAAGAGAGATAGTAAAAAAAGTTGACCGTTGTATCCAGCTGTTGCTTCCTGCTCTTGTTTGTTTCTTTCTACATGATATACTTTATTTCCATCCTCTTTCCTTTCCCCACTCAAATAAAAATAACACAAGAAGAAGAAGGAGGAAGATTATTTATTTCCCATTTTCATTGTGTCCGCTACATTAACTTTTCTATTACCAATAGTAGTAGTTTTTGGGAGGCTTCTTTTACTTTCTCCGTCGTCATCTTGCACAAATGATGTTGATGACCATACTTGGCACTTGAGGCTTGACATGTTTTCCCAACTTACAAAATAATACCACCACATACTTGACTGAACCTATCAACTTGATGTAGACTGGGAGAACAAGAGACTTGGAGGCATTTGCTTTTATAACCCGTTTAATGCAAGTGGCCAATTGAATATGCGTGGGTTTTTATGGATGTCGACATTTGTGTGTTACTTTTCCT
>JAHZMV010003550.1:0-16062 GCA_027743765.1 Coecobrya sp. COE2
AAATCGCACTGCCAAGTACAACAACGTCTGAGAAGTCAAATCTGCAAAAACAAATCAAACCATAATTATTAAAAATTAGAGCGGCTCTTTTGTAACCCTTTAACCATCACAACAACACCAAAACTCCATTAAAATTCTTCATTAAAAGTACAGAGAAACATTTGGCGGAAACATTCTCTATAATTTATTATCCTTTAACTAGTCTAAGTACATAATTACCATTACCTGTTAGAGTAAAATCAACATTAACTCTCTCCACTACAAAATGACTTTAGTAGTTAAATTTTACCTGGATTGGCTTTGTAAAAACAACTGGCTATCCTCAACAAATTACACTTAATTGATAAAAAAACCCGACATAAGATGCTGGCTGATGAGATAAATTACTAACGAGTGTAGACTCTTATTGTATACCAGTTTAACGATTTACCCTATACCACTAAAGAACATTTAACTACTTCAATTTAGCAACTGTACAATGTAACCAAAGATTACTTTTTAATGACGGTATAAACTACAAAAATAGTGCGAGGAGTATACAAGATCACCTGCTACTTTTCACTGCACGGCAGATAAAAGGTCTCCCACGCAAGCAGAGTAATTGGCACGTGGCACACAGGTGGATTGATCCACTTTTCTCTTCCGTCGTGCCAGAGAGCAGCGAGCAATTCTTTCGCTTTCATTTCGCCTTTGTTCTATGCAAGCTTGCAATCTACTCTGAACAGACTTGATAAACTCCCCACACAAGGATCATAATCATAATTGGTCAAAACTGCAGTATGGAAGGACTCCACTCCGCCTTTCAGATGATAAGCAGTTTGGATACGACGTGTCTTTGACTTTACATGCAGCACTGGTATTTCTAATGATAATTCATTGCGTCAATTTGGCTACAAGAGTGTTCCGAAGGAAGTGGATCAAGTAGAACTGGTGAACAAGGTAAATAAGTTCAAGCATGCACATTCTCATAATAGATATAGACGCTGTGTTGGATTGCATTTTTTCAATTTTTGGTGAGCAACTTGAAGAGTACATGGAGACCCGTATTACTCAACGGAACATACACCCCCATTCATTAGATTCTGGAAGCAGAAGAGAAAACCGTGCGGACTGAAAACTTCAACAAGTTTCTCCAGTTTGACTACGAAGACAGCAGACTTCAGCGTCTCCGAGCTTTGCTGCTTGTCCTCCTGGAGAAAATTTAACCTTCCACGAATCTCATCCACTTGACTTCCACGGAAGCAGATATGCTGTGAGTAGTAATCAAATATACGCTGCCTCGGCGTATGAATTCCACACTTATCACTTGATTAGCGAAAAAACGATAAATCTGCGAAGCGCCGCCTTCAAGAATGCAGCTTTGGAAAACTTTTTTTTCTCGAAAATGCTGGAGGCACCAAAGCAGCTAGCCTTGAGCAACAAAGAGATGCTAGCCTTGAGCAACAAAGAGATGCTAGCTTCAAACAACAATGAAAAGTCTGTGAAGCCATCTGCACTTTTCCATAAAAACTGTCAGAGGTATAATAACAGACTACAACAATGCAACTTGAATCAACAATGAGAAGCATAGGAAGCCACCTGGATTTTTCTATAAAAACTTTTACAGGAACATAGGTGAATCAATCTTTAAGAATGAAAAAGCATTAATAGGATGAATACACACTACAAGTCAGTTGTGATTCCACATTCACAGCAGCCTTTTGTTTTGTGCATAAAAATAGTGAATTTTTGTTCAAATAATTTTTTAAAAGTGCCAACATGCATTATCGATTCTGCCCACTTTGTGAATTTGCATCTCGTACATGGGATGGCATTTTCTATCATATTCAACATGAACATTATCACGATAATAGACGAACAGACACACATTCGCCAGAGAAGTGCCTTTTTGAGGATTGCCCGCAAACTGTCACAACAATCAATGACATGGTTGATCATTATCAGTATCATCCAGTTTGTGCATCCTGTTTAAACCGAGATTGCGATTGCAACCACTGGATAGAGGGTGAGAGAATATTCTATATTAAATTTTATGTGATAATAATAAAAGCGAATGTGATAATGAATGCATTTTTTAATTGTGTGAATAGACCCAGATTTGCAAATGCGTATTGATGTGGACCGTCCTGTTATTGTTGCCAATCACGCACCTGAGTGGATTCCCCCAGCGAATACAATATGTAAGTTAAATGAATATAAAGTAAATACATACATCAACCTGACATATGTTATATACCAGCATATCTGCGTTTCAGTGAATCTGTATGACATCCAAGGTCTGCCTTATTACATGGACAATGGAATGTTAAGAATGCAGTCCGTCGACCAAAACTCAATGCAGCAACGAATTCTTGGTAACTGACTATATACCAATACGTATAGAGCACAAATGATTTTAGACTACAAAAACTTGTTTCATTGCTTCAGGTAACGCAAACGACTTTCCTACCGTGAACCTACATCGGGATTATAATGCTGGAGGTAACATGTTATATGCACGCATAGTAATCAAAAATAGCACACGTCTTACAACGATATACTGTTTTATAGCCATACTTCGTCAACCCAATGAGGAACAGGCACCACCCTCTCCACAACCGGATTATTATCTCGCTTCCCCACAGCCAGGCCCTAGCCACAGACTAGGTGAGCATTTAGAGGTGTACAGAGTGGCACAAAATTCACAACCGCCTATTGAAACTATACCTAACAAAGTAAACTCGAATGCAAATATGCAGTTCTGGTGCACTAATAAAAAAGCTGAAAATTACATTTACCATAGTAAACATGTAAGGGCTGCACTTGCCACAACGTTATAGTAAACGAAAGAATGGCGCACCTGTGGAGCACTTATAAAAATTGTAGAAAAAGTATAGACAATGTCACCACAAACCTGTAAGAGTATATTTAATACCACAAAATGACATAAGGCAATAGTAAATGTAAATGAAAGAATGGTGCACCTATGGCGCATATACAAAAATTGTGAAAAAGTATGGACAATGACACCACAAACCTGTAAGAGTATATTTAATACCACAAAATGATATAAGGCAATAGTAAATGTAAATGAAAGAATGGTGCACCTATGGCGCATATACAAAACTTGGAGGAAAAGTATGGACACTGTCACCACAAAGCTTTAGGAGTATATTTAATACCATAGAATGACATAAGTTAATAGTAAATGTAAATGAAAAATGGTGCACCTGTGGCGCATATATAAAACGTGGAGGAAAAGTATAGACATGGTCACAATAAACCTCCAAGAGTATATTTAATACGATAAAATGACATAAGGCAATAGTTAATGTAAATAAAAAGAGTGGTGCACTTGTGGTGCACTCATAAAACTTGCCCGAAAAGTATAGATATCATCACAACAAAAATGTATGGGTATATTTAACAGCACAGAATGACATAAAACACATAGTAAATGAAAATGAATTGATTGAACAAAAATGGTGCACTGCTAAGTGTAAGAAAATCTTTTTTACTCTTTCTTCACGTGTGTCTCGTATTTTGTCTGCAGAACCTATCCATCAACCCAAACGACGAAGAATAATGGAACCAATGGATTTTTGACAGTTGAGATGTTCGTTCTGTTTCATGGAATGTGCTGACCGAAGAGATTTAATGAAACATTATGTTGATGTACACCAGCAATCATTCGCCCAAGACGCCCAAGTAGGAAGAGGGCAACCAGGTGAGCTTCTTAAAGTGAACCCTAGCATTGAAATGTTTGAAAGATCCTTGCGACAATATGAAGTTGACCTCGATAACTTCGATATACGCGATGTTACCGAATTATATAACAGAATTAAACCTCAAGTAATGGCCCTCATGAAACAAATGCTACAGAAAAACAAGAACTATCGCGTACAGTTTGACTTGGTTGGTCAGTTTTTTAAGGAGGAAAATAACAATATTAGACACATATTTCCTCACATGGAATCTTACACAAATACAATAGAAAATGAACATTATGCACAAGTAGCATTCAATTTAGCAATGGACCACCACTCAATACGAGTGGACGAATTTGAGGAGAATGGAAGTGGATGGGTCCTTGAAAGGATCAGCTCATTGAAAATATTATTTTCGGAAATTCGCCGTCTAGGCGGAAAAGGAATGTTAACAGAGCTACCACCGGTATTAAAATTAAAACGACAATCGATTATTAATGTGCCCAGTAAAGATAGGAATTGTTTTAAACACTGTATCGTGGCTGCATTAACGCATCATCTTATTGATGAGCATAATCAAAAATTTCCGAATAGTAAACTTTCGAAAGCTATACTTTTTCATAAACAATGGTATTTCGACCAGTATATAATGTCGGAAAAGCGACTGAATGGCAAATATTACGGAAAATATAAAAAGCGAACGCTGGTGGTACCAGGAACCGATATCCCTGTAAATTTCAGTGGTATTAAAGGCTTTTTTAGTCTGAAGGATGTTGAGAAATTTGAACGCAATAACCCTTTATTGGGGCTTAATATCATTAGGTACGATGAAAATCCGGAGGAGCTCGTGGATGATCCTGAAGAGGTGGATCATTCAGAACGCGTTGAGGCTGATGCTCCACCCCAGGATCATCCACAAGCTCCTCCACAACGCAATGTTTTTGTGGACGACGAAGCAGTAGTTGAAAATGAAACTGATTCTGATTATGATTCTGAATATGACTCCGATCGCAGTGAAAATGCTATTGATTTGTATGATGCTCCAGGCGATGCTGAACCAGTTGAAGATGCAGTTGTTGATGTTGGCATTCTAGCAAGACGAAACCAATATCGTAGAGAAAAGGCACAATATGAAGAACTAATGAAGCATGTATATCCACTTGCTGTATGCAAGGAACAGAAGCAATTCGTTATCGATTTATTGCTTGTTCAAGAAGGTGAGCATGGTCATTTTGTTTTTATAAAGAATTTCAAAGGATTCTTTCGACACCCAGCACGATCAGGTGTAAAGGATGTATGTAGGTATTGTCTTAACAGCCTGTGGTCTGTAGAATACAAAGATCATGTACAATATTGTGCAGCTTTGGGACTACAGAAGACAAGATATCCCAAGGAGAGATATCTTGAGTTCACAAAATGGAAGCATATGATCAAAAGACCCTTCACGATGTTTGCGGACTTTGAAAGTAGATTATTGCCTGTTTCAAGAAAACAGGGAAACTCTGAAGCAACGCATATTCATAAGGCTACAGGCTATGCATTTGTAGTGATTACTGCAAATGGTGAGGTTTCATATTTTAGAAGGTATGTTACAAATAAACCACAGGAAGATGTAGCTAGAAAATTTCTCATAGAGGTTCTGGCCATAGTAGCTGAGTTAGAGGCACAAATAAGGGCTTGGCAAAGAGAGTCAAATGCAAGGGTGGATCAGATATTAGCTGAATGGCCACAAATTCAACCATTCGATGTATTTCCACCCTGCTACTTTTGTGATGGTTATATACCACCAGCAAATTGTCATAGGCATCATGAACACACACCTCCGTATAATATTGTAGGATTTGCTTGCGGCCACCACAATCTGAATGCTAGTGTGGATTACACTATCCCATGTTATTTTCATAACCTGAAAGGGTATGATGGACATTACTTAATTCGAGCGGCAACAGACGACATTGTAGAAAACATAGATATAATTGGACCATCTACAGAAAAACTTACAGCAATTCGAATGAACAAAAAGCTTCTGTTTCTTGATTCAATGAATTTTTTCCATGCTTCATTAGATTCAGTATCAAAAACGTTAAACAAGGATATGCCAATTACAAAAAAATTCTTCATGGATAATTATACTACCGATGCAGACAAAATTGATTTAATTCTTCGGAAAGGTGTGTTTCCTTACAGCTACTTCAATGATATAAAAAAGTATGAAGAAACCAAGTTGCCGAAAATTGAAGAATTTAACAATGATTTAAATGATACTCCGATTTCTAAAGAGAATTATGCCCACGCACATAAAGTGTGGGATGCTTTCAACGTTCAAAATCTCCGAGAATATACAGAACTTTATGTTACTGCTGATGTACTAATTTTAGCTGATTGTTTTCAGAAAATGAGAAATATGTTTTTTAATAAGTTCAAAATTGACCCGTCTCATTACTACTCCTTGCCTCAGTTAAGTTTTGACTGTTGTCTCAAGTTCAGTAAGTGTAAGCTTGAACACATAAAAGACCCTACGCTATTAGCCTTTATAGAGAATGGTAGAAGAGGTGGAATGTCGGTTGGTGGAGACCTTCGAGCATTTAAGGCAAATAATCCATACTTACCAGATTACAAGAACGAATATCCAAATACATGGATAGCCTATCACGACGCCAATAATTTGTATCCGTGCGCCATGTCAAACTATCTTCCAGTTCGAGACTTTAAATGGGCTACGCCCAATGAATTGGCAGAGGCCAACAAATATAAAGAGACATTCATCAATTCGACTTGTGCAGATGCTAAAACTGGGTATTACTATCAGGTTAAACTAGGATTTCCAGTTGATGAGGCATCGCATAAAAAGTTCAATGCATTCACTCCTGTTCCTTATCGGAGAAGAATTAAAAAGACTGAAGTTTCATTAAAGCAACGGTCCTGTCATAATACATTAGACGAAAGCAGTAATGTTTTTGAGCATGAAAAACTGGTTGCTGATTACCATGATAGAAATGGTTACATATTACACTATAGGGTGCTGCAATTTTATATTAGCATAGGCCTACACGTGAAGGAGATTCAGAACATGGTAAAGTTTACTCAAGAACCAGTTTTTGAAGGATATATTGCTGAACTTACTAAACTGAGGCAAGAGACAAATAGTAAGGTGGAGCAGACATTCTACAAGTTGGCCAACAATGTGATATACGGCAAAAGTGGTGAAAACGTACGACAGAGAAAGAAATTTAAGCTTATTCGAAATCGTGAGGAAGCTTTACGTTACCTAAGCAAACCAAATGTGAGTCGAGTTATCTTGCTTGAAGATGACGAGACCAACCAAGGTAACGAAATGGCCATTGTATGTTTCAAAACCGTATCAGTTTATTTAAACCGACCAGTGTATATTGCTACAACCTGCTTGGACGAAGCAAAAAGAATATGGTACAAATATTTTTATGAGTTTGCGCAGCCAACATGGGGAATGGACAATGTAAGTGTTCTTGGAGCAGATACTGATTCCATCATGATGGCTGTGCAAACTGAAAATATTTACGAAGATATGAAGCTTGCGGAGAGTGACTGGTTTGACTTGAGTAATTTTCCAGAGACGGGTCAATTTTCAAACTATCATTCAGACTTAAATAAACGAAAGTTGGGTTTTATGAAAGATGAACTGGCTGGAAAAGTAATAAGTCATTTCATTTTTGTCAAACCCAAAATGTATGTGTACCGATATTATGAGGAAGTTGATGGTGTTCAGACAGATCATGTTTTGGGAGAAAAATCATACCTCGTAAGAGATGTTAAAAAGGGTAAGGGTATACCAGCGGCAGCTCTTGAACGACAATGCGACTTTGAAAAATTTGAAAAATGTCTTGAAGAAGATACGCAATATTCAGTTACATATAAAAATATCCAGAGTAAAAAGCATAATATCTATACCATTAAACATGTTAAACGTGGCCTGTCATCATCATATTACAAGGGGTTTGTTCTACCAGACTCTATTCAAACACTGCCTTTTGGACATATGGAAATTAAAAAATATTAGTCATGAAAATGTACAAAATGTATGTATGTAAATATTGTATAGTGTACATATGTTGATATTGTAAATGTGTGTCCTACATATATCCAAAAGGCAGTGGTGTTCACTTTGAGAGGTTTCCCATATTTGTATATATGTTTATTGTGTATCTAAACTGAAATAAAATGTGTGTAATATGTATTTTTTTTCAGCTGTACAATGTTTTTTGCATATCATTTTCAAAAGTCGCTCATTAGTCCGGTGGCGTAAAAGCATTCATTGTGATATGAAATACTAGCATATCATTATGTTTGGTTAATAAAATCACACGATCGAATCCAGGCACGAGCAGTTGGCTTTTTGCTTTCAAAATGGACTCATCTGACATTCACGATTTTGTGTGGAAGCTAGAGGCTCCAGCATGCATAATGATATCGGGTATGACAGGAAGTGGTAAGACATGGCTCACCAGGTCGCTTTTGCAACGTGCCAACGAGATATTTGACAAACCTGTGCACAGAATTCTCTGGTGCTATACTGAATACCAAAGACCGCTGATGGATGATCTCCAAAAAACTGTTCTAAATATTGACTTCCACAGGGGATTGCCTGAAGAGATTGATAATCCAGATTTGAATAAGCATATGATATTGGTCCTGGATGATTTAATTCATGAATGCAAGAATAAAAATATGCAAGCCATGTTTGTGAGAGGATCACATCATCATAATTGTAGTGTGAGTTTTTTAGTTTATCAAATATTGTACGACTGAACACATGTAATATTGCATATTTATATTTAGGTGATTTACTTGACACAAAATGCTTTCGCACAAGGACAAAGGACTATCTCATTGCAGTGCAAATATATTATTTTGATGAAGAATCCAAGAGACTCAGCACACTACAAGTATTTGGGGCGAGAGATGAACGGTGGAAAAGACTGCCCTGCAATCGCAGCAGCATATAAAGATTGTTCTGAAATACCTTATGGCTACATGGTTTTGGATATGGCTCAAAAACAAAATAGTAAATTTAGAATTCGATCAAGTATATTTCCAGAAAATATGATTGTTTATTCCAAAAAAGATTAACAATTTTGACAATGAATTAAAAATGTTGAATATTAATGTCCAATTGTCGCTCATCTGAAATAAATGATTAATATTTATTATTTGCAACATATTATTTGACAACTTTTATAATTCAACATACATAACAAAAGTTTCAGTAGAAGAAGAATCGTCAGCGATGTTGAGGAGCCAGCCGTATTTTTTTGTGATGGTCCTCGCCACATCTCTGGCTTCTTGCATGGCTCCATTGAGTTTGTAGGTTTGAGAAATTGCCACAATAAGAACAATAGTCAATATTGAAAGTAATATACATGTAAAAAGAATACAAGACGCAACAAGTTTTTCCTTGTTGGAGAAGGAATGTGCTTGTGGTTGGTCCATGATGATCTGATAGATGTTTTGAGCAAGCTTTGCCTTTTTAACAATCGCATTGCGTACGCCCTTGAAGACTTTGAAGTTGACGCTTCTGCTGAAAGCGTTGTCGGCGGGGCATCGTTTGAATCAATGCTGGGTTGTCCAAAACTCTGATTACTTCTTCTAGTGTCTTCTTTACTTGATCAGTCAAGCTTGGATTGTTGACTTGAGCAACACACAGGATGATGTTTTCAAGTAACCCTGCGCCATCTGTATCAAGTCTAAAATTCAGATAATATTGACCTGGGTTCCCAGATTCATTAGTAGCACGTAATGCACGATGTGGGATTTTTCTTTTCATGTGAAGGACCGGAGCGTGACGATTGGTCAAGAACGTTTTTGTGGTGAATGGACCGTCTGCGATTGGCATTTCTGTAAATAAGTTCACATCAGGCAAGCTTGTGCGGCGGTCGTCTTCAATACAATCACATTCATCTGAGCTTGAGCTATCATCAAATGTCCAAGGATATGAACGCTTAGGATATGAACGCTTAGCGGCTCCGTTTCTCTGTCGGGCAGATGGTTGCTGTGAAGATGATGGTTCAGCATTGTTCTGATTTGTTAATGGCGCAGTAATTACTGCGCCATGGTCAACTTGATCTTCACCTGTTTCTAATTGTCGGTTATCTTCTTCATTTCTCCAAACACAGAGCTCCCATGCACCATTTTTTACAACTGTAGATGGATCCCATATAAATGGCAATTGTTGTTCTGTAAGGGCATATCGCGTTTGAGGCCACTGAGTTTGTTCACCCAGTACTTGGCTGTATCTTATATTCATCCTCTCAGACAATTTAAATGATTGATTCCATCCACAATTAGCAACTAGCCATTTTGGGTCTGTATCGGGTATTTCAAGTTCAGGATCGACACCATCAATTAACCTACTTGCATATGCAAAGTAGAGAGCAAATTGATATGGGGCACATGGATCACATTGTGTGTGATCGCATGGCTTTGTAAAAGGTGCATTTGTTGTGGGATCATATTCCCATCCTCGCCGTAATGTATTTTCAATGTTGTTTGTAAGAATTCGTTTACACTCTCCCAAGGTAAACATAAATCCAGAACATATATTTCTTTTTGCAAATGGAATACTACCGGATGGGCAAAAGTTTGGATATGTTCCATTTCGTTTTGGGAAAATATTACCCCACGCAGCTTGGTCGATATCTCCACGTAAGTATAATGCTATCAAGTAATAGGCATACTCTGTCCATGGCTGACACTCATTTCTGTGTCTACAAAGCAGAGTAACCGGTTTTTGTTTCACAACATCAAAATGTACCCCGGGAATTGGAGCCTGGTAAAGAAGGCTCTTTTTGGCAAATCGAAATCCCGGACAATTTTCTGGTCTTGATACGAATCCATAACGATTCACTGTGTTTTTAAGAGATTCTAAATCAAGATAGTTTAAGTGCTCCATTGCAAGTAATGTAATTTAGATCGGAATGGAATTATCAGGTGTTTTTTGTGGTTTTTCAGTTGATGAATTCTCATGCAAGGGTGGAAAGAGACTGAACCTACAATTTCAAAAGCTCCTTTTCATAGTATGCTCTTTTTATCGCACCTTCTCCCCCCTTGATTTTGTATGTTGGTGGATTTGTTGTTCGTACTTCACTAATGGTATACGGATGATTTTCAAGCGTCTGAGAATATCCTTTTGTAAAAAGTGGTTTATCAAGTTTTCGAAGAACAATATCCCCTAAGGCTAACTTTGGTTTTGCATACTTTAACTCCTTTCCGTATAAGGTGTTGTACACTGTCCCTGAATTTTCCTGTGTTACAGCGTTTGGCGCCATCCCAATACTTCTGTGATAGGTGCTGTTGTAAATATCTTCAAACGTTGGTAATAAATGTATAAACCTTTTTGTGTTCTTAAACGTACTGTACTTGGCTATCATTTGAAATAATGTACGGTTTAGTCTTTCACATAGTGAGCATTTGATTGGTGAATTGGTAAAGTACTGATGTATATTGTTTTCGGTACAAAATATTTTAAATTGAGAATTTTTAATTTCTCTTCCATGGTCGCTGGTAAGCTTAACAGGCTTTCGTCCTGATCGTTCAATAATTTTCTTGAAAGCAGACAATACTTCCTCCCCCCGTTTTGTTTTCAACGGTTCGAACCATGCATGTCGATCGAAAAAATCGATGCATGTAAGTATGTAGTTTTTCCCATAGTTAGACTTTTTATTTTTTATTTCGACAAGATCCATTCCCCAGATTTCATTTGAATGAGCGCTATACACTCGTCTACGCTGAAATTTGGACGGTGCCGGATGGTGCAGACTATATGCAGCAGTTGGCAATAAAGTCCTCTTCAATATATTTTTGGCAATGCCTGTTGCCTTATTCACTTTATGCACGCTTGTGAAAGCCAAGGGATTTTTAAAATCCGTAAAATCAGAAGATGTGAACTCCATCTCGTACGTAATATAAATGTAGTACCTGAAAGTAAATATTTCTCATTTTATTGTTTGATGTCTAAGCGTTACCATGTCACCATGTCTCCCTACAGCGACATTTTAGCCCATAAAGACTTTTTAAAGTCTGTGGCAAAAGCAAAAAAAGTTGGAAAACGAAGACTCCTCCTCGCATTAGCATCACCAAAACAGATAAAGACGCTACAAGAAATTACACATAACGTTATAAAGAAGAACGTTCCATTATCTCCCTGTCAAGTTAAAGCTTTAGTAAAAGGCAAATATAAAAAGTCAATACTACAGGCTGGGGGGAAGACGGGTTCAATAGAGAGTAAACGAAAAGTTTTTATTCAGAAGGGTGGATTTCTACAATTTATCTTACCTGCTGCGCTCTCATATCTTGCTACTAAACTATGAACATGGCGAAACGGTATAAACTTGTGCCAGAGAATCTGGTGAAAAGGTTGTTGAGAAATGATGAATCACAAATGGAAAAGGCGCCAGAGGCCATTCTAAAAGAAAAAATACCCGACGAGCTGAAGATTCTTCTGTACGGCGATGCTATAAGGGATAGAAATTTAAAGAAGGAAAGAATAAGATCGACGCTGCTCATTGTAAAACCGGTTGATGTACCCCCCATCCAAAAGGTGGATCGTATGCCGCAAGTGCTAAATAATCAAAGAGCTATTGAAATACATAATTTCCTGAAGAACAATGGCATTGGCTACAATGATGGACAAGAAGTCGTTGTGAATGGTGCCGTAGTACCAGATTCATTTTATCCTATGATGGTGCGGGGATTGCAAAATAAAGCTGTCGGATACCAACCTGGAATGAATGAAGTATTAAGTGCACTTCCAAGCTTACCCCCAGGCATTTCAAAGGCAGTGTATCGCGGATTCTTTTCAAAAACACCTATGCAATCTACACCAGTTAATACTGAACGTGTGATTGTTACCGCAAGAAGACGTATTAAAAGCCAAAAAGGTTTAGGATGGTCAAAATTACGTTAAAACTTATTTATTGATTTTTTTGTTTACAAATTTGGATATATTTACAATCAATTGGTTTCTTAATAAATATTTTGTCTACAAAATTTGATACAATATTGTCATTTTTGTTCAAATCATGCGAAAATTTCATATAAAACGATGTTCTAGAGCAACCTTGTAATCGTTTATACATATACATAACAACATAGTGACCACACACAGTAGAAATTGGACTCTGTAGCATAACGTTGCTTTCTAATACAGTTAATTTATTTCGTATGGCAAAGTTTTTAAAATATTTGGGATATCTATTTATACTAATACCATAGGAATCAAAAAATTCCAATTCTGCCCCTTTTGTAGCTATATACATACCCAACCAATGCGATCCTTCTTTGTGAGATTCATCTAGGTTAACGCACACAAAAAACGGGTAGCTTTTAATGTAGATGGTTTGCAGTATGTCACATGGCACAACGTCGTACTGTGCAGATGGTCGACATCTAGTAATTGATTTAAAGTAACCCAATAGATCGCCTGTTTCCATGATTATTTTTCAACTGCATAATCCTTATGATACACTTTCCTATCGTGAGTAATGTACATGTTGCTTGGGTATTCTGGGTATAGCACAACTGTAAGGCTCTTTGTTATGGCATTCTTAAATTTTAGATAAATCGACACATTTCCATGTTGAGGAATTGCGTGGCCTTCAGTTACATCCCTAACGTCAAACCCAAAAAGTGTCTTTCCATTAACATATTCAGAAAGTCGAAAGTCAAGTCCTTGATCGCAGCTTGGTGTCACTCCCATTGCATCGTATATTGAATTGAATGCATCTATCATTCTGTTGTCAGCCTTATCAAGGTTTATGGTATGCTGAGTTTGTTGCTCCGCTTTACACGTGACGGTAATTTGCTGTAATCCATGGTCATCGAATAGAAATGGGTTTGTACCATAAGTACCTTGAATGTTTTCAGTGGCAACTATACCAACGATGAGTCGCTGAGGAACAAGTCCTGTAAGTATAGATTCATTTGTATGTTGAAATGTCCCCGTTGGAAGGCTGTATGATTTCATTTGAACTTTTGTCCCGGGATACATAACTGGGTTGTTTTTCCATAATTGGAGGTGGGCAAGCTGAATAAAGTGTGGGAGTGTCACCTTTCGTACATCTAATGTTGCCTCGAGAATTTGAAGTCTCAAATTTTCAGCTCCGCTCCCATAACATTCAAGAGCAAAGCTGTCGGCTGCTCTATAGAATTGAATCCTCAGATCAACACCAGGCATAAGATAACGTGTATTGTTGAAGATATCAGTGTGGGGTCGACCACTGACGGAGAATGCTTTGCTTGCATTTACCAATTCTTTACGACTAACCCATCCATCATCATCCTGGGAGAGTTCATTTTTTACACGAAAAAACCCACCAACTTCTGCTAAACCCTTCTTATAGTCACTGCCATAGCTAAGCAGAGTTTCTAAATAAGCTTTGTAGGGATACAGGCTGTCTTTGGAAGTAATTTCAGTTTCATTCAAATAAACTTTGACAGATTCAAAAGCCGATGCAATAATATAGTTTGATGGTGCATAGTTTAAGATTGCTTTATCAGCTTGTGATGCAAGATTTGCTCCAGCCGCACTAACTATTTTGAGACGTAATTTTAACCTTGTACGTGATAGGTCAATATATTCAGAGTCATTACCAGGTATAAAAAACTCTATTGGAGAGGTTGGAGTGATTGAATTTACTGTGTGATATTCTACACGCGTAGCCGACTTTGTGGAGACATCATAACCTAATTCGTTAAATAAATCAGTTTCACTGCGGACATAGTCCTTACGTTGAGTTTGCTTCACCATCTTAAAACAGATCAAGCTTTGCTCGTTTCTTTCTTGATTTCTTAACCTTTTTTGGCGCCTTGCGCTTTTTTATTTGTGTACTTCTCCTAGCACGACCAGAGCCTGACTGATTGATTATTGTTTTGCCAATACCCTTTAATGCTTCCACCCCGTGTTCTTTTAAACTCTCCTTAACGTTTTTCCCTGATATAATATCACTAGCTAAATTCGTTGCTGCTTCCGTTGCATGTGGTAGCACGTATTTTTTTGTTGCTGGCCATATGATGTTTTTTGCTATAGGAATTAGCTTTCTCGCTATCGCTCCAAGGATAGAACCAAGCCCAGATCCACGCTGTCTCTTATAGCTAGACTTGTAAAACATTAGACCATCGTCCAATCCAGCCCCCCTTTGAGGGCTGTAGAGGCGGACAAGGTCGTTAACATGATGCATATTACAGCCGTTTTTCTCTAAAATGTAGTGAACACCTCGTCGTTCCAAATGTCAATGGTAGGTCTTCCTCTATTTCGGTTTTTAAATATACTCTTATGTTGTCGATGTAGTCTTTTGTGATGTTAATGTAGTGCGGATTTTCAAACTTTTTTATATTTAACTGATTTTGAACACCCTCGTAGTCAGTAATTCTTAATATTGGTGCTATTTGGTCGCCAACACGCTGTTCCTGGACAAAGTCTGTATAAACATGAATTTTGCGTGATCCTATATCGAAGATTGGTATTTGATTTCCTTTTATTATTGCTGGTGTGTCGACTTGTAATATACGTTGCACGTTAACATCGACACCTAATATTGCTTGGATACGTTCGCCCAACCATATTCTACTTTCATTCTTTACGTCCGTTGTAATTGTACATATACCATTATCGACTTTAAATTGTATTTCTTCATTTTTATTCAAGTCATTGATAAGGTCATCTATAGAATATATATCCTTTGACGCAGTACAATGCAGGAGTACGTTTTTACTGATTTGTTCATTTCCGTGTTGTGTCGACGGCTCGTGGATTTCTCCTTTAAAAAATTCAACCCTACACAATAGTTGATTGGTATCAATATCAATTTTCTCGTTAGATGCAACAGTGAAGTAAAGATAATCGTTGCTGCTTTTTTGATAATAGTACTCATCTTTTTTCCCAACTTGAAAATGGGTTTTTAATGGCTCATAAAATGTGATATTCTGCTGTGCCATCAATTGTGGTTTCTTTTGAGTAAATGTAATTTCCTTTGATATAGTATTATCTGCAGCTTTTGTTTCCTTGTATTCAACATCTATGTACAACTTTTTTAGAATAGGGCGCAAGTCATCTACAATCTCCTTTGTACTCGTTAATTGTTTCTTTGACAATACATCCATTCCATAGGCTACCATAACTACATTTTCAGTTCCTTTATTTAGCTCTGGATTGTTTTTGAAATCAAGATCGGCAACGCTTATGTGCTTATTCACCCTTTTCGCATACTCCAGCACATTTTTATTAACATTACGATGAGTTGTTGTTGGGTTTGTGCCTTTAACCGATCGTACTTCATTATAAAATTTCATATATGAACTTGCCTTCGCACCAGTATTATTATACAACTTATACAGATCAGTATTT
>JAHZMV010003551.1:0-10481 GCA_027743765.1 Coecobrya sp. COE2
CAATCATATGCACATTTTTCTTCCTTTGAACATAAGTTTCAAACTATTAGGCCAGTATTTGACATTCTTTCATTTAGCTGTATTATGTACATGTAATATTGGCATCATAAAACATACGTAGTTTATAAAGCAATAAGCAATCATAAATTATGAGTCAGTTTAGAGTGAACGCACGAATGTTGCAGGTGGTAATTCATAACGAGACAAAATCAGAACATTGTTACATAGAACATTGAACATAGGCTCGTTTTTTACATAATATAAGCTGACCTGCAACCCTGTAAGAATGAAGAAGAATTATTTGCAAGTATGAGACCCTCGCTGTAACAAACCTTTCAGCTCCTTAACATGATTTGAAGGTTTATGAAAAATTTTACATTGTATTGTGGATTTATTTAATTTTTATTACAGATATGCATATAATTGTCTTCAATCCATTTCGAACAAAGCTTCAGTTGCAAGGGCATGTAAACATTCATGTATTATGTGCTGTACAATTTGAAATTTTCATGTGATTCCTTTTTGTCCAAATATGGTATGTAATGGGTATCCCGGCAAAATTCTGATGCAAGTCAAGACCAGACCACCTTTGTTCAATTGTAGAAATGAAAGGCTGTGCATCTTAGTTGATACCTTCAGTATCGACAAGATGTGGCTGCTGTAGCCAAAATCTTGGAAAGAATTAATTCATCTTTCAAAATGAGCATAATGCATCTGGTCTATTCCTTAACGTTAGCACTCTTTTACTTTTAAATGAGCATCAAGCGTTGTCCGAAGCTCAAAATATGGGTATATAATTACGTATTATGTATATGGTTTTGCCGTTACTTTTCATTCTTTGGACTTGGACATTGCAGATTGTCAAAGTATACAACATGAAACGGTTTTAGTTACAGTAGTGGTATGCAGTAACAACATGATATGCTCGTTTCAATATCGTTAGACTATTTGCAATTTATCTAGTCGACCAGTGGTCGATATATTTATGCAATGTGTTACCACTACCACTACCGTTGCGTTACCCAAAAGCGGACTTATTATCGCATAAATATAAAATTGCTTGATAAGAAGACTAGGAGTCATGCAGAAACGTCAAAGTTTGCTTGATGGCAGACAACGTATTGCGTTTTGATGATACAAAAAACTTTGCGTACATAAAACATACTTGCATAAGTTCTTTGGGTGGTGGGTAATGATGAGATGACTGTTAAAAACACTAAGGAAAAATGTTGTGTTGATATTGCACCACAGTGTTAACTTAACTCGCTTGGTTTTTGCATTCATGCTGCTTATTGAAGTTTGCTTACGGCTTCTGCTTTCTATTCTTTCTGGGTACTGTTATCTTCATCAACATCATCTCCTTCATCCCATTATGAACAAGAATGAGCTGAGCTGCCTGCAGCATGAGTAAGCTCTCAGTTCTTCAATATACTTTTTAGTAAACGTGGACATAATCTTTATGCATAGAAAAGCCAACAGGAACTTCTTGATTTTAAAAAACCCCTATACATTTGTCACACACATTATTACGCATTCACAGAAAAAAACAGTCGTAATGAAAGAATGCCTATCAGAAACTAAAGCTCATAGCCACATACTACTCCAAATACGAAAGCATGCATTACTATTTCTTGACCCTATGCATTGCCTTATAAATGAGGTTCAAAGACCAGAGCAAATCAATCATTAGATAGCTCTTATCCTCACTTTATCCCAGTCCTGTATACAAGCACTACTTTGTGAGTTTGTAACATCATGTATCTGAGAATGTATTAGGTATGTTGCATTTCTCAAAAAAAAACATTTTGATGACTGTTCCGTTTGTAGTGTACACATTGCTACGATTTCGTTTACACTACACAATATTGAATTGCTTGTGCTTACACACAAGTTACAAATCTCTCCAACATGTGTTATTATAAAATTCAAACATACCTAAATATTATGCACACACGATCATTGTCATCATCCCTACCACCAGCATCAGTTTTTCCTTGTCGGCACTTACAACTTATATTTAGTTCTGTGTATTATGCCTGTGTGTTGGTTCGTTCAACTGAACACAAGATAATATTTTGTTTTACCCTTACCCTCATCTACCACACTTGTATTGGATTATTGGGACTGACACTCGCAATGCGAGTCTCGCATAATGTATGCATGCATTGCCACTACTCCCACAACTCTGGTGTTGTGGGTGCCTGTGTGCAACTAATACTGTAAGGATTCATATTCTTCAGCGTAAATAAGAGCATTATATGGCGTATTGTTTACAACGTCCTTATGACCAGTATTTCAGGAAAAAAACTCATCCAACGATATAGGTATATATACGGTCCTGTTGTTCTCTGTGAGTAGATTGAGAGAGAGAGCAAATCAGAGAGACGAGTTTGCTCATAATAATGCAGAGAAGTAGAATAGTATAGTAAAAAAGAGTAGTAAAATAGTAACAGAAAGTTAAGCACGTAAGAGCCGCGAATGCATAACGCATACTCTGCCTTCTCTATGCAAGCTTATAAAATATAATACACTGACAACAACTTCGACCAGCAAGAGAGAAGCTAGTTCACTTGACTTGTTCTTTATTCTGCTTTACAAAAAATCCCCAGTGTTTACCACACTGTGTAAGTCTTGCTATCAGAATAATATAGAGTCATGGCAAACACAAACCAAAGCATGATGATATTAAAGGCGATAAGGACATCTATATAGGTATAAAATTTTCTATAAATATATATGACAGTAGTATCTAGTTTACTCTTTTTGCTACCTCTTCTCTCTTCCTCCTTTTGCTAGTAGTAGAAGTGCTTATACATGTGTACACATCTGGCTGTACGAGAATACAGTTTGCAATACGTGACGTGATGTGTGTTTATAGTAGTACACTTTTTTACTTACAGAAAAAATTGTAAGGATAGACCCAGAGTTTTAGCAGCCTCTTCTCTCTCTCTAGCTAGCTTTAAGTTTAAGGCTCATCATCACCACCACACTCCCAGCAGTCATCCTAACAAGAAGAGAAGAACGACCGTATGTACACAATTGATGGCAAACACATACACAGACAGAGGCAGAAGAGGAGTATTATTTCCCTTTTATTAACAAAAGACAAGACAAGCAAAGCAGGAGGACGGGGAAACCTAGCCCATATTTTTTGAAATATTCAGGGATAATTGGACAGGATATAATTGTCTGCAAAGAACAGACTCATCATCTTCATAGAAAGAGAAAAGGAGTTTCAATAAATACTTTTCCAGCAGATACATTTCAAAATGATAAAACTCATTTCTCCCATTACCCTTGTTCAAGTTCCTGGTTAGTTCTCTGTTGTTGCTCCAGTTCCATATAAAAATATAAAATTTAATTAGTGTAAGGTCTACAGTGAGTGTAGCAGAGAAACTGAGAAAGGAAAACTATCCTTCAAAAAGGTATTCTTTTTTTCTTGTGATTTTGTACATGGTATATATAGCATGGTCATAGGAAAGGCTCTAATTTGACGTAAAATGACAAAGTATGCGTTCCCGTTAAACGAATTCTCATGGGATATTAATTAAATGAGTGCTTCAAATATTTTTTACCAACGCATCTACAAGTTCAAATAGTGGGCGAGTCTACAGTTTTTTGCAGGAACGACACTACTACTATAATGGTCGTCAAAAAGAAAACACTATTCTGCCCACAAGAGTGACGTGAAAAAGGTGCGTAGAGATTATTGGCAGTGTCATTATTTTGACGTTGTGGGGTATTGGAATGTGGAACGGAAGTGTCTAAAAAGCTGTATTCAAAAACGACAAACATTTTTATATACGTTAGCGCATATTATTATTCACACTGTTGTTTTGTCGTAGGCGCATATAAGCAATCTCTGTGTATTTTAACTTTTATTTTGTGTTCCTGGATTTTTAACAGTTCAGCGAGTCGAGGCTGTAGGCTCATCATCGAGTCTGAATAGTATTTTTTCGTCGAATGACAAGCCATTTGGATCTCTCCCAGGGTGTGGTGTTGGAGCTGTATCAGTGTCATCATTATAACATACAATGAAATATGAGCTCAATGTGTACTGATTTATTCCAAGTTTAGTGAAAAATTTTCTTCGTATACATAAAAAAAGATGATTTGCATCACAATAACTTGCTTGCTATACCGGTATGAATGGTCCTCTTGTTTATGATGATGGAGATAAAACCGTGTAAAAGCAAGAAGGGCATATACAAATACCTCGGAAGTTGTGCGCAGAAATTATTATAAAATAATTTTTAATGATAGTATTATAAATTATTGTTTGAGCTGTGTCTAGCAGAGCCAACATTGGCTCTAGTAATAATAATAAGTGTTCTGTGATTTCGTGCAACGAGTAGAAATTTTTAATTCAAGAACTCCAGACCTTTCCAGCCACTATCAGTCAAAATGGCAGGCAACATCAATTGTTCCCTGGATGACATAGATTTAGCCTCGTTGAAGGTGAGTATTATTTCCAACATCTCGTACTGTATAGTGATGAATAAACATTTACAAGGGTGTTTTGGTAATGACTTTAAAAAATTACTGCCAAACTTCACAATTCCGGCCTATTCGCCATCGACTAGACTGACTAATAGCATAATTAGGCGCTATGATTCATAAAGTAATCCGAAACGACAGAATGGTATATATTTTGTCTGATTATGTCACAACAGTTGTGCGAGTTGATTTGCTCGGCGATTCTCCGAAACATTGAGGAGGAATGATAACCTGTGATGTCAATTTCTGATTATTGTGATGATAATCAATGTATGTATGAGGCATTTATCACACAATGTATGTGCTTTGTGTAAAATTGAACGTTCATAGTTTGCGTGGTTATTGTGGCATATAAGCATGCATGTACTTCCGTCATCTTAATGGCTCATTTGGTTTTGGTACTAAGTACATAACATCGTGTTTCTGTCATTACATGGGATATAATATAATGGTGATAATCCCTATAGAAAGGGCATGTATACTTTTCCAAGTTTGTAATAATGATCATGGGTTAATGATACGTAAACCAAATGACATTACGCAACAGAGTTGGTAAAAAGCGCTTGTTTGAGACTCACCGTGTTTCTCTTTTCCGTTATGGTGATGTCATTCTTGATCCGTAAATCCATAATGTTGCATCAAACCATAGTTTGAAAAATAAAAAAATCGCACATTGGAAAATCACTAATCGTAAGTATTATATGAGTTCGCACGAAGTTCTACTCTCTTCCCTGGGTTCTCTAGTATAATATAATGGCGATAATCCCTATAGAAAGGGCATGTATACTTTTCCAAGTTTGTAATAATGATCATCGGTTAATGATACGTAAATGACATTACGCAACAAAGTTGGTAAAAAGCGCTTGTTTGAGACTCACCGTGTTTCTCTTTTCCGTTATGGTGATGTCATTCTTGATCCGTAAATCCATAATGTTGCATCAAACCATTATTTACTCTTCTTGGTATGAGTGAGATTTTCCTTTTTACGACTTGGTTCTACCAACCAGGAATTTGCGTAATTAAATAAAACTTTGATAATGTTTTAATGATAATAATAGTAATGAATAGGTAGTTTTTATTGATCGTGTACAGAGGTGATGTGATGACTTAATATTATTAATGAACCTTGGTTTCATGTGTGGATTGTTTTAATGTACTTTGTATGTAAAATTTTTATATTAGAATGTGTTATGTTTAACAACATTTATCTACCTACTTATCACATATCTTCCTTTCATCTCCGTACAAATGGTTTAAACTTTATAAGAAATCATGAAGATCAAATATTTTTTATGCAGCTTGCACTTTTACTGCCTTATGCGATGATGTTTGCCAAATCATACATATAATTCAATGGCATAATAAAATAAAATGCAGTATGCATTACCTGCATGATTTTCAAAAAAATGAAAGAACAATTGATTACAAATCTGGCAATAGTTATTGAATAATCGCACATTTTTACTTTTTAATTTTTACGAATGCTAAGCTAATATGCAGTAGTCCAGACTTTCACATAAATATCTCTTCAGACAGGCGTCCCCCTTGACGTGTGTGTGTTGTTGTTCAAAAACTTTATTCCACTTTCTTATACATTTGTGGTTTGTGCTTAATAACAAGTGAATAAATTGCATATCTGTTTTTTTCACTCTGCATATTATATCGTTGAAAAGTTTTTTTTTCGCAGGTATTTTTATATGCATTTTTAAGGTGAACATTTGAAAAAGTTTATTTATAGTACACAATTAAATGTTAACCTCTGTGAGATTTTAATGCGCGTGGGCACCACCATCGCACAACTAGACTACAATAAAAAATGATAATAATTTATAATTTTGGTGATGATGTGGTGGACGATGGAAGATGGGTGATGGTCAGTGATGTAGTCGACTGTAAAAAAGCGTAGCCAGTGTAGCATCACCCTATTTAAATTTATGTTCACTGGTTGACCTTAGTAGAGCACAAAAAGAGACTAATTGTTTTTGATATGTTTATTTACTTTCTGTATTATATATCGTCATATGCATTCACAAAAATGTTTCACGTTCATTACCGTTCAGCTCTGCTGAGCAAATTTGATAATATCCGTAGCGAAAGCTCTCAAGGGGATGATGGCATGTTGAAGAGTATTTATCATCGTTGGATATAAATGATAATAATAATAGTATGCTCATGGGGAAGAGTAAAAGAGTGATGAACTCCAATAATATGGAAAATTATTAAACCCAATGCTTAGTGCGAGATAAAGAATTTTTTATTTAACTTCCAGCATTTTTCATCTCTGATTGAACTGTTCATGTATTTACTTTACAATGTACTTAAGTATTCTTACAAAAACAGTTAAGCATGAGTAATAATAATAACGCACAGTTCGTACACATACACAAGTACATGTCAAAAGTGTTGATGTTTTAGCGCTACACTTTTTTTTACTAATATCCACATGCTTGAATAAATACAAGGTATGTGCATTATATTGCATGTCAAATATAAAATCAAGTTCGGTAATATTAACAGGGTATATAGATTAGAAAGCAATATGATAACTTTAATACTAATCCATATTTGAGATAACCACAATTATATTAAATAATTCATCTTCAGCATGCCTCAATATAACAATGAAAGGTGATTTCACAGACAAATTAACAACTTTGAAGGGTGTTTAGTTAGATGGTAAGAAAGAATAATGAAAATACATTTCTTGAATGCCGTAACATTTGAGAATTGAGAATATGGATAGTTGCATGTTACACACGGATTTAGCTTTTAAACTTGATTGTAATCAAAATGAAAACATAGTATGCCAACGATACGTGGTAGTGTTAATTTCATATGCATTGTATGGATGCAGTACAGCGTACAGTAGTTATTATTCCTGTAATTACAAACAATTTTGATTTATCTTTGCATGCTCATTGGTAAAATCTAAATCTAGCGATTACATTTCTAAAACTCAAATAGTAATTAGTATTTCTTCTTACAGCTTATTAGTACGTGATTAATAGACAGTAAGAGTTATACTTTCAAATATGAAAATGTTGACAACTACGATCATTACATTATATAATCCTTGATACAGTATTACTTTGTACATCTCTTGGTAGAGGACCTGAGGACAGTCAAATATATTTTTATTTTGAAGTAATTTTTACGCTAATGCATGTCACCACACTCTGCTGGCTGTAAAATTTAAGCCATTAAACCACGATTGCATTGTAAAATAGTCCATATCTACCTGAAATTTGACATTTTGTCGCCGATTCATTTTGTAGATCCCGTTGCAATTCAAATGACCATGATGAAGAAAGATAAAGCCCGTAGAGTAAATAAATAAATGCTGTAGTGCGTACATTATCATTTGAGCGTAAATTATTTTAATCCTGAACTGGCATGCATAATAAATATACCAGTTATTGTAGAGATTGTGGGTTACATTTTCAGTAAAATTTTATTTACTCGTAGTGACTACGATATATACTTTAGGGAACTAAATAATTAAACTATACATTTATGTTATAAACATTACTCCTAACTTCACGATTGTGCCATCACAATAATGATGGTATTACTACTACAATTAATATTTTCCTAGATATAAAAGAATTTTAATCTCATGATAAAACCGACAAATTACATTTCCCAACGCATTTTTATTGTTTCATCTGTGCTATGATGCCAGATGCCACCTTAGGTTTTAAGTGAAATTAAATTTGCTGGCCTGGTTTGTCCTTTTATGCACAAGTTACGCAAAGTACTCAATAAAACTGTGGACAGTATAACTCGACTGGATCTAGCTTTTGAAGACTTGTGTTACATACATGACTGCTGCTCGTCACACAATGCAACATCATGAAATGTTTTAATTATGGTTCTTTAACATTTTAGATCATTAATTATTTTGTCTCTGCTTATTGCATTTTATTAAAATTTGGAAACTTGTTTGTGCTTATGACCATATTTAGAAAATGCTAATCAAGCTGTTTTATAGCGGTAGAAGATATTTCCTATCATGTTTAATGAAATCTGCAAATGTGTGGATGAAATCTTAAACCCGGTACCCATTACACCATTACTCCTACAATGAAACAATTATTCTATTGGTATTCTCCCATTCGATTCAATTATGGAAGCATTCTGTATTCATTATGCTTTGTTCGTTATTTTTTCATGATTTCCATTATCCATTACCGTATAATTTTTTCTATGATCCATGGCATGGATTCCATGCGTAGTTGATAAATTTATCCTTGAAATGCTTTTGGTTTCTAAAAATCATTTATTTTACTGTCTCTAACGGACTTGAAGTGAAATTATATTTTTTTAGTTTACTAATATCGAGTTAGATATAAAGATGTAAGCAAGTACTATGATATATGTATTCATAGATTTCAGGTACATTATATATGGGTTGTCATTTATCCAGCCAGATGCCAAGTTCCGTTCTTGATTTGACCTGTAACACGCTACTTATACAATTAGTACGTAAAATATTGTAACTAATTGCAAATTCAGTTAGCACTAGGTCAAATTGCACCTCCACATATTTACACAACTAAACTACCAATATATTATTTAACAATTTGTCAGAGTCACTCATTTTTGTATCGTCGTTACATATGAATACTGAATACCTTGTTAAAATCTTATGTCTGAATGTCATGATATACCTAAATAATAGATTTATAATGATAACAACAGGAAGCTACAGTGTGTTATTGGTTTGAATGTATATTGCAATAGTTATAAAAAGATGCATCCAACATGTATGGATTAATTATGACCATGCCAAATCCTAAAAGGACAATATGTTAAATGCTAGCTTGTATTCTAAATTGATGTACGATTCACTCTACATTCTAATAATTGGTTCTCAACAATAGAACAAACTGATGTGTACTAACTTACAAATATCTAAATGAAACCAAAACTATTATTGGACCAAGTTAATTTCTGTTGTTTTCACCAGATACTATTATTAATTTACTGTTAACATGTTTTATGCCAAGCAAAATTAAACGTAAATTGTGAAACTACCAAACTTGTATTAGTTATAGTCATACAATATGATGACATGTTAGGAAATAATAATAGTACTACACGCACACTGCCTAACAAATTGCTTCGCTGATGGAACCTCTATATTCATATTTTCTTTAAAAATGAAGGCACGATTGATTAGGCAGTGTGATTATAGAAGTAGTGACAACCCAATGAATAAATCCAAAATAGTAGTCTATTACAATGCACAGCAAATGGCAGATTATTATTATGAACTATAACTATTATTCTTGGTCTAATTAAGCAAAAATGCAAAATTCGTTACGTACTTTTCTCCATTGTATTAAATGATATCTGACAGCATCTCTACTAACCACTTTTTATAGGAAACAGTTGTTTTTATACGATAATATAGGGATAGAAGAAGACTGGTGCATGATTTTGATCATATTACACAATACAATTACCTAAGTGCTACCTTTGCTGTATGAAAATCAACGTCCCGAGCAGATGCAAATTATTAACAAAACTTACTCCCAGCTTAAAAATATACATGTGCAATTTGGTATAGGTATATAATATCTTGTCATCAATTTATGTACATATATAATATATAAAAGCTCTATTTCAAACTAATTATTTCCAACCGATCGAATACATAAAACTCATTTAATGTTTTATATGTACGGGGGTTTCCAAATTTATAGTTGAATGGTCTATCTATAGTTTTTGAATGGTCTCAAAGAGATAGTGAACATAATTTTCTAGAGCGTGTGTTGAAATGTAACTTGCAAATCTGGTTTGAAAGGACGACTGTTCTGGAAGTCGATAAAATGTTCAACAAATTTCGAACAAAAGCTTGAGCAAACATATTAGCCAAACTACTATACACAGGCAAGTTGAAGGGAGGATTGTATAAAAATATATATATACTTGACATAAAATAAAGAGTACTAATTACGCATCTTAAATTTTAAAAGATT
>JAHZMV010003552.1:0-15183 GCA_027743765.1 Coecobrya sp. COE2
TTTTTGTATCATTGGAATCAAGATAATGTGGTTGTCACAAATTCATAATGTTAAAGTAGTTTGCTTTTTATCCAATGCTAATTAATACCATCCAAGCGTCAACTTTACGCCAATATGCTGTTTAATTATAAAGGGGTTCACTTACCACATAGTTCTTTTACAGATTGCATTCCATTACTTATACTGGGGATTAACAAACTTTATTTTCCTGTTTGATATTATCATTTGTAAATACTGAACGTAATGATTCATAACCTGTTTTTGTCTACCGTTTTCCTGGAAGTATACAACCGTTGCATCAGAAATGATGAAATCTATTTTTTTGTTGTGTGAAATTCTATGAAAAATGAGTCATCCACTCAAAACAAACGTTTTCTCAACTTTGGTATAAATAATCAGTTGTCGATCAGTTGTAGTTGTAACATTGTACCAAGTGAACACCAGTATTTGAAGCAGCAACATTTGCTATTGAATATATTTTGAATTTTTTTTCTGGTGACCTCAGGTAAATTCAAAATGATAATAATTTTAGCTTGTGTGAGTTCAAAATCAAAATTCTTAAACTGATTCTCAATATGTTTTATTGATGGAAGGAAATGAGCCAAGAAAGGGACAAGAAGGCGCTTGCCGACACTGTGTTTCTTGAAGCTCGTGGGGAAACCTTACAAGGACAGGATGCCGTAGCCCACGTAATAATGAACCGGGCAAAACGTAACAAGTCTTACCTTGGAGGCAGCAACGTAGCAGATGTGTGCTATAAACCGAAACAATTTTCTTGTTGGAACGGGAGAGAAAAGGATCTTGACATTTCCAAGTATGCAAGAAGGGAGCAAGAAATTTATGCAGAACTTAAGAAGAGAACGGATGCAATTTATGAAGGAAGTGGGGCATCAGATCCAACAGGAGGAGCAGATCATTACTATAATCCAAAGTTGGCTCCCAATACGACATGGAAAAATAAAATGACTTTCAAGGTAACCATCGGAAATCATGATTTTTACAAAGAATGACAGATAAACTTTTATTCATAATATTTTAATCACAAACTATTATCTTTTGAGCTGCCATGCATGAATGTTTAAAATTTATTTGCAAATAAAACAAAGAATAATTCCTAAAAATATTAGAGAATATAGCATTCGCCACACGGATCCACTTTTGCGTTTTCATATTCTTTTCACTCATTGTATTTTCTCCAATAGATATCATGTAAATGTTTATGATTAGTCTTGTTGTCTACCAAATAATTTACCGTGTTATAAATTATTAAACTAATGTTTATTGAATTTCTTTTAATCTTACCTGTCCAATAAATGAATAGTTAAGTTTGAAAACGCCGATAACACCAATTCCAACGATTTCATCGTCCAAGAATCTCAGAACATGATCCACCTCCTCAGTGGTCTCGCTTCCGTTGGAGACCAACGTAGCGTTCTCACAATTTCTTAATAATGCTTTCAGCTTATCAATTTACAAAACAGTAAACATTTTAGTCAATTTCAATTATGATTGTTTGAGATTTCAAAGACATGTGTAATTTATTTGGATCTAACTTTTTTAAATGCTTCTGCGCTAAGGCACATTGGAGCAGAATTGTAAAAAAGATTGTAGAAAAATTCAACCTTTACATAATTATCCCAGCCACGCAATCCCATATGAAGTTCTGTGCTTATCCTGGCCATAACATCTCTGAACATCGTTTTTGTAGCACGTCGTATATTTGTTATCCGGTTTATTAGCGATAAGGTCCACATGATGTAGCAGAAAAACGGCAAGTATAAACAAAGTGCAAACATTTCGCTAGCTTGAGAGTAAATATTTTTCTTACATTTTAAATCAGATTGATGTGCAGTGTTAATTTATTTGTCTTGTTATCTAGCACCGGCTTAAAAGGTAGCGTAAATGTATAATAACCAGTGAGAAGAAGAAAAGTGAAATATCTTGTCCTATGTTTTGCCTGTAAATCTGCGTAGGTTTCCACAATATCTGTAGTGGTCTGGAGTTTGGGAGAGTTGTAACACCCATTTAGAGAGGATAATGCAGGGATTGTAAATATAATGCCGACTTGGAATTAAAATCGCTCTCCCCTCTTTCACTTCAAGGAAATTTATACCTTTTCTTTGTAAGTTTATTAATTGCACTCGTCGTTGCAGCTGTCCATTACAGTATGTATATATTGTAGACATAGGTAAATTTGCAAATTCAAGATTTACATTCAATGTGTAATTTTGTAAGTGTGGAAGGTGAACAATTAGCAGTGATGGATTTTGTCGCACTTGTTAACATTTTAGAAAAGCACTTATTATTTTATCACAACTGCTTTTGATTGACGTTCAAAATTACAAAATGCAATCTTCAAAGCTGACATAGCCAGTAGCAGTAGCACAATACGTGGTTTCCCCTAACTTGAATAACATCTGAATTGAGTAAGTGTTGTCAACTTTTTACATATTTTAATGTGGTGACCTACTTCCTAAATTAAGAATACATATACTTTAATACAACCACTACTTACCTCACTTGCGTGATTGGTAAGGTTATGTAATTATTATAAAATAAACTTAAAAATACGGTATATTTTGATGAGAGCTGTGAGACCCTGACCCAGTTTCAAATACACTTTTGGTATTCAACGAACCAGTCATCTGCTTTACGCGTTTGGTTATATAAATACTCAGAAGAATATATCTTGAAACACTAACAATTTGGAAACTTTGCAACTTAAAGCATTATTTTTTATCTGCATACTCGGTTCAAGAAATATCATGCTAAACTGACGTTAACACAATGTGCAAATACTACAAAACTATTATGGCCACACACGCATACAATCATAAGGATTAATATATATTTAAATATTCAATATTAAAATCTAATAAATTGCTTCTTAGTTTTCCCGTAAATTTTACTCCGGGAATTACCACAATTTAAAAAAAACGACCATGTTTTCGATACTAAAAACCACAAACCTTCTTTTACTACAATACGTAAATAGTTTCGATTTTGGAGAATACCACAGTAGTCCAGCTTATGAGCCACACCGAGAGACTAACAGTCCAAAGTTTTTATCGGTTAACAACTTGGATGAATACATACCAAGAAACTTATTACAACTCAATCGGATGTGCTTTGTACATATCAGTGTATTCCATGACGTAGATTTGCCACAGCAAACATTTCCAGTTGTACTTAGGAAACTCGTTCCAGTTTACAGCAAGAAAGGTGGGGGAAACATTAACTGGAGACTGGAGCAGTATCACCTCAAAAGTAGATCAAATTTTCCATCTCGATCAAAAAAGTACAAGAAATGCTGGTCCCGATTCTTTTACTGCGATCGGTTATCTAAACGCTTACTGAAGCACCATTTTGTGTGGCACTCTAAGCCGTGGATTTGTGAGATTCATTTTGACATATTCCCAGGTAGGCATGTCTCGTTCCGGAAAATGAAACCTAAAATTCCCATGAATCACAATCAAATATTGGCTAATATTTATGACTATCAAAATGCTGTATGGGATGAATCCGGTTTGACTGATAAAAACAACCTTCGATTACACAGGAAGCAAACAATTGGCACGCCTGTGCCTACAGTTTATATAATACTTTTTGATTCTACTACAAACATGGACGAGCGTATCAATTGGAAAATTGACTGGATGGGAAGTAAACGCTCCATTTATAAAAAAGGTTCTTTCAGCGCAACATATTTTGAAATGACAGTAGTCAATGGAAAGATTTCAATTGTTGTGCAGCTGGATGAGTGTTTTGAGTGTACGTCGGTATTCACGAAACTGCATACAATACGGGAGAATATTATACCAAATAAGGAAATGTTTCATGAAATTATTATAGCTTTGTTGTCTCCGTGGAAGTACTTACTAATAACTAAAATTACACGAATTCACTGGCTAGTAACCACCTCACAACGGTACTTGTCTGGAACTAGCAGACAAGCGGAAACACAACTCCAAGAGTTTCATAAACAGCTGGACTCATGTAAGCCATCGCTTCACTATGCTTCCAAAGTTTGGATACGATATCAAATTCGGACAAGACTTGATTATAGGGCGAATATATATGTTCACCTTCTGACATCAATCCTAAAAAATTATAGTTACACTACAACCAATATGGATTTGTGCATAAATGGGATCCTAGAAGGTGATCGTCATTATGTTAAGTTAGGCTTACATTCTGCAGCCACGTTAATCATTGGATCGCAACCAGTTTTCCAATCAACCCATGTCCCATTTTCAGTGGCTGACCAATATAATACATTGCAATTTGTTAGCTGTGGGTACAGAGGTATTGAGGGAAATTCGTTTATGGCTTTGCTAAACGTTTATGACAAGTGGACTTGGATGTTAATAATAGTAACTATTGTCGTCGCTAGCATCGCCCCTACTTTACTTTACGAAAGTATTCTGCTGAAAAATAGTTTATTGTCCTCGATTCAGACAATGTTAGAACAGGGAATTTATATCAAAAGCGTTATATTTGACAGACTAAATTCACTTCGTATTGTATACTGCACATATTTCTTGGCTTGTCTAATACTAACAAGTGCTTACAAGAGCAGCAATATGGATAGATTGATGCAAAATAGGAAGGTGTTATTTTACGACACATTAGCACAACTACGAGCTGACAATTTTACGGTATATTCAAGAACATCCAGAATATACATAGAAAAAGGTGCGTTACAAATATCCAACCTCACCGAAGTACAAATAACCGACGGCGGACACACGAAAATTTTGGGTCGTCATGCATTGTCCACATTGATTCAGGCTACCTCGGAAGTGGAGGAAATTTACTCGGCTGGGATGGAGGATGAGTGGTTTACCAAATCCCAACTGGATCTCTTGAATGATATAAAAAATGTCTCAAAATTGATTCCAACAGATATATTTGAGCTGACAAAGAGTGTAGAGTCACCCGAAATGAAGCAGATTGATGTTGAAAATGCATACTTAGAAATCGAGGAAAATTTGTTATTTAGCGAGTGGAAAAAGTGTGATAGAAAAGCTTTGATTTTGCCAAAATATTTGGGCCAGGAATTTGTCAAAATCAATGCGGGTCAACCAACAAATATAGGCAAAGAGGTGTATTATCAGCCCTCCCTGGTATTTTATTTTGAAGGAAATTTAAAAATATGGTTATTTAAAAGAATTCGTGGAATTGTTGAGTCGGGTATATGGTATAATTGGAATAAACGTTTGGCGACATTATCTACAGACAAGCATAATGCTCACTCACCTAGCTCACCTTTCCCGCTGTCCCTTCAAGGTAATTTGTTCCTCGTATTTGCAGTTTTACTAATTGGACTCGGTGTTGCAGCTCTCAATTTGGCCTTAGCTTAGAATATGAATTTAATAGCTAAATATTTGTGTGTATAAATCAATGTCAAAAATTTCAAATATACGTATGTACATGCTTGAAAATTATTTTCATCCATCCATAGGAATTTATTGTCTACAATTTATTGTTTATAATGAATTCTGGGAATAGATAATTTTCCGTTTTCATGAGTTCTAGCGTTTCCTATTATGTATATCCCAGCCGCGGTAAGATTTAGTTAATTGACAAATCCAAATTCACAGAAGGCAGAAATTAGTCTGAAGTAAAGCATTTTATTTTTTACAGTTGTTTAAATTACTCCACTTGTAAAGTAAACAGTTTAAGGTTAATTTTGCCTATGAAGAAAATAGGTACATAAACTTTGAAGTTTAAATTTATATTTTTTTCAGTTTCTGAAACTACAGAATTTTAAGAAATGTACGCTTACAATTTGATTGGGTTGGAGGACTTTCGTTAGGGATTTTGGTGATACTGGTTACAACGACAGTTTACTGTGATGGAAATCTGGGGAACAGTCGGAGTTTAAATTTTATAAATCCGGAATTTGACCGATACCGGGATACAAAAATCGATGGAAAATGCTTGGAGGTACGCTTTGACCACTATAAAATTTATTTGGGTAGGTGGAACAAAATAATTAGAAACCCTATATTTCAGACTGCTGCGGAATTTGGAGACCAATGTGAAGATCATACTCAGTGTGCCGACATTGGTAAAGGTAGTACAATATTCTGAATTGATTTTGAATGACAGTGTCCATAGGACCATGGTTTCCATGTTGAACACTGTGTTATCCGAAGGAAGCTCGGCCAGCTTTGTACAAATCATACTCAAAGTCAGTTTGGTGTGGATAATCTTGCCTTCTGCATAGCGCCGAAACCCTCAATTAATTGGCACTGTCTGCGTCTGCACCTGCTTTCCCCCGGCCATCCTAACAATCCCAGAGAAAAATGACTACCCCGGAGAATAATTTCAGATAACTGTACAGACACAGAATAATGCACAACTTTTATTGCTGGAGAGACTGACTATATTCAGTCCAGAAAAGTGTTTTTGTAAACCAGGTCATGTGTCGCCTTCTACCGGAGTTTACTGCGACCAAAATCGTTATCAAGTTAGAGAACAAATTATATCACGATTGTAATTAGTGCATTAGTTACTGGTGTTATAAAATCATGGTTTATTATTGCTGTGTACATAAAGTATTTTAAAAAATAAAGTAACATTTCGGTTAGCGTACTGAGTGAATTTTACTTTATTGCAATTGCACAAATTCTTGTCAAAATCCTTTGGTAAGCGCTCATTTTATTTATCGTTAAGTTTTTGTCAACCGAAAATTTATCCCCTTCCAAAATAAACATTAACAAATTTATGTGAATGAAACAATAAATATGATTTATCTTGTTCGCTATCGTCCAGGTTTCAAGTTGTACCAACTAGAAATTTTTTTCGTCAGTACCAACAAGGATTGCAATATCTGTTACCCTAATCTTAAAATTACTAACGTCAAACTTCCCAGAAATTAATTTATTGACGGAGAGCCAATATTTGTTCATGAACAATTAAGCACAGAAAATATTGTAAGTATGAGATCACTAATGCCAATATGTAATGCAATTCAGGTTTTTTTTTATCTTGTCATCACAATAAGCTGATGAATCTGTTTTGCAAAAAATACGGATGAGGATTTGCTTTAGGTGGGTGTTATGTGTTTGTCGTAAATACAGACGTTAATCTATAGGTATGTTTATTGACATCCACTGATACATAGGGGCAGATGGCTGACACGTTTATTCTGTGTCAAAAATCCTTATTTTCATGCTATTTATTATCATTAGCAAATATTGTATGTAATGATTCATATCCTGTAAAATTGAATGAAGCTTGATAAAAATGTAAAAAGTTTCCAGAAAGCGTACTGGTATAGTATGCCTTTAAATCAGGAATAATATCATATATTTTATTTATTGTATGGAATTCAATAGAAAATGAGTCATTCATTCACTGAAACCACTATGGTATAATCGGTCGTCGCTCATTTACAACATTCTTGGCACCAAACGAACATCCATATTTCAAGCTGGAATTTGTTAAAACTGATTAGTTTTTAATTTTGTCTTGTGACTTTAGGTAAATCCATAATAATAAAAAATTTAAAATAGCATTCCAAAATCAAGACTACTGAACTAACTATTTGTTTTACTTTGAGGAAGGAAAATGAGCCAAGAAACGGACAAGAAGGCTCTTGCCGACACCGTGTTTCTTGAAGCTCGTGGGGAGACTTCACAGGGACAGGATGCCGTTGCCCACGTAATAATGAACAGAGCTAAACGCAACAAGTCCTACCTTGGTACCAACGTAGCCGATGTGTGCTATAAACCAAAACAATTTTCTTGTTGGAACGGGAGAGAAAAGGATCTCGACATTTCCAAGTATGCAAGAAGGGAGCAAGACATTTATGTTGAAATTAAGAAGAGAACGGATGCAATTTATGAAGGAAGTGGGTCATCAGATCCTACAGGAGGAGCCGACCATTACTATAATCCAAAGTTGGCTCCCAATACGGCGTGGAAAAATAAAATGACTTTCAAGGTGACCATCGGAGGTCATGATTTTTATAAAGAATGAATAGTACCGCTTTAGTTCATTTCTTATTTTGAAACTAATTTCAATGAATCCATACTACTGCGGTAGATTTTAGAAATACAATTAACAATTATTTAAAAATTAAAGAATGTAACATTGCCCGCATGTATCCACTTTTTGCGTCTTCATATTACTTTCGCTCATTGTGTTTTCCCCAACAGATATCATATAGAAGGTTATGATCAGTCGGGTCATCTGAAATTTAATTTCCCTATTTAGAAGTTATCAAAAAAATATGCTTTAAGTTTTAAAAAAACTACCTGTCCGATAAATGAATAGTTCAGTCTAAAAAAGCCGACATCACCAATTCCAACGACTTCAGTTTCCAAGGATTTCAAAACATTATCTGCATTGAGTGCATCCTGAGTGATCCCATTTCCGGATGAAAGTAGTTTTACATTTTCACTATTTCTTATTAGCGCTTTTACTTTTTCAATCTACATTCATTAACAAATTTCCAAGTTTGAGGTACATACAGCTGGTGTAAGAATAATATATTTACATTATGAGTTCATACCTTTCTAAATGCTTCCGCACTAAGGCACATTGCTGCAGCAATGTACCCAAGATTATAGAATATCTCGACCTTTGGATAGTTATCCCAGCCTCGTAATCCCATATCAAGTTCTGTGCTTAGCCACGCCATTAGATCAAATACATACCAGAAGCATATAAGGTGCCAAGCTGTGTTAACAGAAGAGGCCACTGACCTCAGGCTATCAAAGGATTCCTTTAAATTGACGGCGTCATCCTTGACATTCGTTTCAACATCTGATTCCTCAACAGGAATTTCCAAATAAGTGACAACGGAATCGTAGAAGGAATTGGCATTATCCCATAACGTAATAGCAGTATTTCCAAAGATGCCAATAATGAAATAATTCACGCACATGTGCGCAGTTAGTCCAAAAAACTGGACTGATATTACACAATGGTCCAGTTTTGTGTAGGAAATTTCTGAAGAATATTCTGATACTGTGGAGTTTACCGAGGACCGAATGAATAAACTGAATCTGCCGTGTGCTAGAAGAGCTCGCTTGAAAACCTCTGGTGTCCAACAGCAGCAGTGAAGTAGCTCATATCCTATTATAGGTGACCCTATCGTGAATACTATCCAAACTATTTGCGAAATTACTAAGATATACTTGGACCATCTTTTTTTGAAAGGAAGTAAGGTGGATGAATGAATTGAATTTAGGGACTGCAGGATATAGTTGCTGTAAAAAATTACAGTTTTGAAGTAGATAAGATAGACAGTTAAATGAACAAATGCATGGGTGAGCTGAAAGTAGCGGATTGTTGAACGAGCTGAAAATGTTGATTGGGCTGCACGTCGGATATTTGTTACCCGGTTAATTAGCGACAGCGTCCACGTGATATAACAGAAAAACTGCGGGAACAAATATGAGTAATATTTATAGATATGAGTTTTTTTAACTTGAAAATAAATATTTTGCTTACCTTCTGAATCGGGTTGCTTTGTAGTTTGTACTGATTCGTCTTGATATCTATTACCGGCTTAAAGGGAACCGCTAATGTGTAGTAACCTGTGTAAAGAAGAAAAGTAAAGTAACTTGATTTGTGTTTTGGCTGGACATCTGGGTTTGTTTCAATAGTGTCCGGTGTGTTCTTTGTATATTGTGGAGAATGCAGTTTGGGTGAATCACGCCAGCGCATTTTGTTACTATGGCTGCAGGAATGTTCGTGCGAGATAGATTTTCTAAAACGCTAAGGGGTTATGATCAAATATGTTGTTGTATTTAAGTTAACGGTTTCACCTGGAAGTTGTAAATTATTTGTGAATAAGCTTCCTTGAATTGTTCACAGAATTTGTTGTAAGATAACTAAAGGTGGATGTGTTGCCATGTGTAGACAAAGTAAATTGTCACAAAGTTAATATTGACACTGGAATTGTATATGTCGTACACACGATGGCATAATCCATGCGATTAAATGTTGATTTGGACACGGTTTATTATAAAGCATATACAGATTATTGTTTTTTTTATTGCTTTCAAATATTTACATGACGTTTTAGGTTAATTGTGATTGAAACATATTTATATACACTGTTGTCTGAGGCTATCTTGTTGAACATTACCTTATCCGTAGAATACCAAATTCATGGAATTTTCACCAATTTTTCTCAGTGCAATGCTAACTTGTTGTTTTGATGTTGTGACAATATTACTTTTCCCACTAACCTCGCTAACGAGGTCAATTAAATTAAACTTATGTGACAGAATTAATGGATGATGACAAAACATGATGATTTAAATATTTTTGGTAAGGGTCATATCTAAATCCGGCGTATCTAATAATGTCAAGAATGATGTAATTATAGCCACGTACATCAATGTAATTGTCACTCTCCATTCTCAATATAATAAAAAATGAGGCAACCCCAGTCATGACACATTAAGTAAAAGCAGACGGATAAGATCTGTCGAAAGTGTCAGACAGTTTGGCTTTGATAAAACTATAAGCAGCACAGGTGGTAACAAATTAGTACTACATCCAATTTAAATGCAAACATATTTCAATTTGACTGTTGAGTAAAGAAAGGATTTAATATTTTCTTTATTAGTAAAAGTTAGAAACAAATACATAAGAATTATAGAACGTAACATTCTCCACACTTTTCCACCGTTTGCGTCATCATGTTCATCTCCCTCATTGTGTTTTCCCCAACGGATATGATGTAGAATGTTATTATTAGCCCAGTCATCTATCAATAAATTTACCGTGTTGTAAATTGTTATCATGAAAGTTATTAAATTTATATTGTTTACAAACCTGGCCGATAAATGCGTA
The DNA here is from genome assembly GCA_027743765.1 of Coecobrya sp. COE2. NCBI lineage: Eukaryota > Metazoa > Arthropoda > Collembola > Entomobryomorpha > Entomobryidae > Coecobrya > Coecobrya sp. COE2. The sequence continues at coordinate 10,822 of JAHZMV010003552.1, forward strand.
GTTAAGCCTGAAAAATCCGATATCCCCAATACCAACTACTTCAGTATCCAAACATTTCACAAGATAATTTATCTCCTCTGTTGTCCCTCTTCCAGTCCACAGTAGCTTAGCTTTATCAGTATTTCGTAGAAAAGCTTTCAGTTTTTCTATCTGCATAAAAAGGGATACACGATTAAAATTAAACATTAAATCATTATTATGCCACAAGTTAGGTAAATATTCCTACATTTCTAAAAGCCTCTGCACTAAAAATCATTGCCACAAAAATGTAAAGAAGATAATACCCAATCTCAACCTTAAGAAAATAATCCCAGCCACTTAAGCCAGAATCAAGTTCTGTGCTGAGCCATGACATAAGATCAAGTATGTACCAGAAGCAAACTAGATGCCACGTGGCGTTTACTGACGACGCCACTGATCTAAGGTTTTCATACGATGTTTTCAGGTTGAGGCTAATATCCTTTCCGTTGTTTTCTACATCTGCGTTTTCTTGTCGGGTTTCCAAACGAGTAATAACCGAATCATAGAATCCATTTGTGTTATCCCATAGTACAGTAGCAGAATTCCCAAATATACAAATGATAAAATATATCACACAGACATGGGCAGTTGTCACAAAAAACTGTACTGACATCACAAATTGGTCAAATGACGAGAAGGATGAATCTGACGAATATTCTGAAACTGTTGAGTTTACTGAAGGTCGAATGAATAAAGTGAACCGACCGTGTGCCAATAGTGCCCTTTTGAAAACCTCCGGTGACCAGCAGCATGAATTCAGCAGTTCATATCCTATGAAAGGTGATACTAACGTGAAACACAGCCAAATGATTTGCGAAGTGATAAGGACGAATTTGACACATCGTTTTCTGAACGGAAGTAACTTGGATGAATGAATAGAGTTTAAGGCCTGTAGGATCAGGTTTCTTTGAAAGATGGCAGTTTTGAAGTAAACAATGTAAACAATTAGATGAATCACAGCATGGGCCAGTTGGAAGTAAGCAATTGTGGAACGGGCTGAAAAGGAGCCTTGAACAGCACGCCGGATATTCGTTATCCGATTAATTAGAGATAACGTCCAAGTTATGTAACAAAAGACCTAGGCGTACACACAAGTATAAATCATATTGCTAGTAAGTTTCTTAACTGAATTTTGCTTACCATTTGAAACCGGTTGCTATGAAGTATTTACTGATTTGCTGTTGCGTCCAGCACTGGTTTGACGGGAAGCGTGAACGTAAAGTATCCTACAAGAAGAACAGCAGTGAAATAACTAGACTGTTCTTTGGGCGGATTACTTTGGCCATTTTCGACACTGTCTTGGCAATCATTTTCNTATCCTACAAGAAGTACAGCAGTGAAATAACTAGACTGTTCTTTGGGCGGATTACTTTGGCCATTTTCGACACTGTCTTGGCAATCATTTTCTGTGGGGTGCAACGGGGGAATGTCACGCCAACGCATTTTATTGTCATGTGGAATGGATTACTGTCAGCAATAAAATAATCGATTAATAGTAAAAAAATTTATTGAATCCATTTACGTTGTTAGCAGGAAGTCAAATAACCTTCGAGTGTTTATTTCCTCGGTAAACTGCAAATATTTCAACATCCTTTGTCGGATAAGACGGAATAGATTAGATAAATTGGTTTATTTACAAGCAAATTAATTGAATCAAAGTAGTTTTATTGACGTTGCGGTATGACTTTAAATTTATTAATATGATTGAGTCATACATCATATCAATCTGTGAACCATTATGCATATAATGAAATGCACAGATTTCGTAATGTATTTGCTTTAGTTGGAAACGTGTACTGGACATTTCATGTTAATTGAGTTTAGGTGTATTTTATATGGTGTTGACATTAGGTGATGTCATTGATCATTTCCGTATCATTGGAATGCACCAAAAATTATTTGTCTTAGTTATTTGTACCTGTTTTATTTGCATACAAACATTACAAAATTATATTGGTTTTAACAAGGTAAATTTTCAGTGTAGATATTACAGTAAGCATAATTAATATTGTGACAAGTCAGCGAATTATAATTGTGTGAATTGGAAATTAGACCAATGAACTGGCAAATAAACATTTGAATAATAACTAAACTAGTGGCATTCGTTATCGCGATAAACTTTTGCAAGCATTTATTTTGTTATAATGTCAACTGAACCTATTATTTGCTCACCTTTAGACTGAATAAAGGTGGTCTGACCCAAGTTGTATTGGAAATGTTTACAATAAAGTAGATCAACATACCGATGATGCAATTGTTTACTAATTAACTTGTTGTCTGAAATTAAAACAGGACACGTAATTGGGTATAAATATGAGAAGTTTTTGTTTTAAAATTATCATTTACCAAAACAACTTTCCAGTACACCTGAGACATTCAATAGTTTCAGCACTTGAAAGAAAAAAATCGTTTCATCATTACAAAACCCGGTAAGGTTGTACAAGATATGTAGTTATTCAATATGTCGATCCAATTATAATTTCTTCCAACAATTTTCTAAAACATTAATATTATTATATCAAGCAACATGAACAGAGAGCGAGATATGAAGGCACTTGCCGACACCGTGTTTTTAGAAGCTCGTGGTGAAATTCCACTCGGTCAAGATTCCGTGGCCCACGTAATCATGAACCGTGCTCGTCGAAACAAGTCCTATTTTGGAGGAAGAAATGTGGCAAATGTTTGCTACCATCCGCAACAGTTTGAGTGCTGGAATGGGAGAAACACAAATCTTGACATTTCGCAATTTCCAAGGAGGGAACAAGAACTTTACGCTGATATTAAGAAAAGGACGGATGCCATATATTTTGGTACAGGATCATCCGATCCCACCAATGGATCGGACCATTACCATAATCCGATCAAAGAGCCAAACAATTCTTGGAAGGACAGGATTACTTTCATGGTCAGAATTGGAAACCATGATTTCTATAAAGAATGATCATTGAAAGCAATTTTATATTATATCCGTGCCTTCCAAATAAATAAAACTGAAAAATTATATCAATTTATATTAATTTATTTAATTTAGGTGTATCAATATTGTAAATAAAATTTGATTTAGTTTATGGTGACTTTTTTAATGAAAAAACAACGTAGCAAATTTTATAGAGCCTAAAACATGTACGACGGCTAATGAATGAATTTAATATTTTTAACAAACTTTAGTCATATTAGTAAAATTAGCAACACCATATTTGCTCTCATCGATTAGACGCATCATTATAATAAATTATTGTATTATGTAAATTTCACAAAATTCATCATTCTCAGAAAATGTTCCATTTTCTAAAAACTGGTACAAATATTTTGTGACGCGAAGACCTTTCGATACCGAAAAATCAGCTCTGTAAAAATTGGTTTATAATAACTTGTTTGCTAAAACCAGGCATGCTTTGATTAAATTTTTAAAAACGTAAATTACGAAACATATTCAAAGTATCTTTATGCTAGTACATTTAATATTTATTTACAGTGAAATTAAAAGTTATTATTAAACATTATAAAATGTAACATTTTTCACCCTTCTCGATGTCCTGCGTCATCATGTTCTTTTGGCTCATTGTGTTTTCACCGACGGATATTATGTAGAACGTTATTACAAGTCCAGTCATCTGTCAATCAATAATCCATTAGGTTACATATATTATGCAATTATACAAATTATTAAAAAATAGTGATGGCAAACCTGTCCGATAAATGCATAGTTCAGCCGGAAGAAGCCAATGTCACCAATTCCAACTACTTCGGTATCCAGACATTTCAAAATATGATTTATCTCTTCTGTGGACTCGCTGAGCTTCTCTTTGTCAAGATTTCTGAGAAACCCTTTCAACTTCTCAATCTATAGAAACAAGGCAATAAACTTGTGCGATGAATATTTAAGTAAAAGCCATTAAAAAGTGAAAGTAAATTTATTACCTTCCTGAAAGCTTCCGCACTAAAGATCATTGCCACGAAAACGTAAACAAGATAATAGACGATGTGAACCTTGAGAAAATAATCCCATCCACGTAAACCAGTATCAAGTTCTGTGCTAAGCCATGTCATGAGATCAACTATGTACCAAAAGCATACCAGATGCCAGGTGGTGTTTATTGACACGGCTACTGATCTCATGTGCTCATACGATTCTTTCAGATTTTGGGTGGGTCTGTTGGCATTACCTTCCACGTCACTATCTTGTTGATTAATTTCGGAAAGACCGATAACGGAATCATAGAATCCATGAGCGTTTTCCCACAGCATTGTGGCAGTAGTTCCGTATAAACAAATGACGAAATATATCACACAGACGTGGGCGGTTGTCATAAAAAATTGGATTGACATCACAAGTTTATC